>VXBX01007343.1:35280-59488 GCA_013400415.1 Scytalopus superciliaris
AAAAACTGATTTAGAAGTATGCCTTTTCCAAATGTCTGCCTTGCTGAATAACAATGCTACCAGTTTGCTTCCACCTTGTTTCTTCTTTGAGGCAAAAAGACAGTTAACGCTTATATGTTGATACTATGCATGGTCTGGTTTAAAAAAAACACTGCACACACAATAAAAATGTACTAATATTATATTTAAAATCTGCTATAAACCCCAATTGCAAAAATCTTCAGGTTTGATATTTCCCTGGAGCTCTTCCAAGGAAAAGAGCCAACTACAATAAATAAGGTGGGAGGTTAGGGAATATCTACAATGCAGTGACTTGCTATCATTAGATTTAAAATACTCAAGAGAATACAGTAGTGGAGGAAAGAACACTAATGTTTTTCCCTTGTGAAACATGATTTAGAAAACGTGTGGAAACATTCAATAGAAAAGGGACCAAAATGGATAAAACTCACAATTTCTATGGAGAAACCAGAAATATCCTAAAATCATTTTCAGAGGCCAAAAATTAAAAGCAGGACCTCAATATAGAGAATATAGACAACAATGCTGTATCATTTACCTTTCAAGGTACAGCTATAAAATATGTTCTTAAAAGTGCATTGAGCCACTCAACAATACTTTCCTCTTTCCGCTTTTGATGAAAAAAAAAAAATAACTTAATCAAGGTGGAAATCTGTTTTCCCTGTAAGGGCAATGCAGGGCATCTTGAAGCACCTGGTCTGTTAAAATTACAGCCACCCTTTCATCACCATATATCACAAAACTAAGGCAGACAACCTTCACACACACCCCCACTCCCTGTTACAGGGACAAAACCCTCACAGTTTATTACTCTCACATACCTCAAACCTCTAGTGACAGCTCCCCTAAAACAAAGTACATACTGCTCCAGGATACACGAAGGGAAGTTCCACATTGCTGTTATATATATGGAAGCAATGAATAAAAATTGACAAGTTACCTCACTATAGAAAACACATTCCTGTGATTCACCTCTTATAATAGATTTTTTTTTTTAAACTTTAATAAACACAAAAAATTACTGGACCTTAAATATTACATTAACTTCCTTATTGTGGAAAATATGGATTTTCCTTTTAAATAAAACAAATTCCTTTAAAAAAACAAAACAAAAAAACCCAAAACAGAAGTAGCGTAATGATCTCTGCCAGAAGGTAAGAAAATTTATTTTTCTTAAATTCAAAAGCTTTAAATCTTGGTGAAATGGGCCACAGTGGAAAAGTCCTTTACTATATTACTGCACCTTATAAATAGTAAATGATATTGTTTGAGGTCAAGGAAAGAAATACTGCAATCCTATATCAACTGTGCACAAAGGATGCTGGAAGGTTCATATTCCTTATTCCTTCTTTCCTTTTTACTCTTTCATCTAGAAAGAAGCTTTATTTAGAGCTTGTCTCAGAAGACCTTCCCGAAACATCCCTTAGAGGTATTTTCAGAAGTATTTAGTAATTCAATTTTTGCTTATATTTGAGAAACTAAGAAAATATTGAAGAATCCTCCAAACAGAAATAGGATTCCCAAAACAACCATAAATCTATGTTTTTGGATTGCTGCTTGTCTACAAAAATATGTGGGATATTTTAAAAACTTGCACATCTCATTTTATAATGTATACAAACCCAGCATCCTGGCTCACTTTTTAATTAAGTATTAATTATTTTTTTATTAGAAATCAGCAATTTCTGTAACTGTACAAGTTTTGGGAGTTTCTTTTTTTTCTTTTTCAGTGCCCACTCTTGCTTGGCAGTAACAGGATGCAATACTTCTCTTTTCCATATGGGGAAAATGACTGCTCTACTGCTGCCAAGATCAATCTTGTCTTTAATAAGGATAACTACTGGGTGATCTTTTGGAACTAGCCAAATGAATGACAGACATGCGAGAGTGATTCAAGTGCCTATCCACAGCTATTTTAAATTAAATTGATATTAGGGGAAATGCTGTGTACCCGATTCTTTTTCCCATACACTAGGTATTTTTAACTGGTTCCCATGAAGATCTCATACTTGCATAACCAAACCAAGAATTAGGAATAAACCCTCTCTGACTTTCAGCTGGTAATGAAATCTCCCTTCCTTTCCAGAGTGCAGTTACAGACATCCCAAAGATGAGACCTCATTCCAAAGCAGCTATAGGTTTTCTTGTTCTTCATACTACCTGAGAAAAAAGGGAAATGGCCTCGGAGTTTCTGGACATAAACATTTTACCCCAAAAACTTCCCAAGTTCAGCTAAAAAGAGGGGAATTCTATACATAGCTATTGTCACAGTACAAAGCTCTCATAGTTTTCAAGTACAGCTGTAGACACTAAGCCAGAGTAAAGCTGAGGTACTGCATGCAGACCATCAGCTTCCTTATGAGAGTGGGAGAGGCAGGAGCTCCCAGCCCAATCTAATTTTGATCTAATCTGCAGTAAGTAAATGACTCTGTCAGTATCCTGAACTGCAGGTGATTTCTCTCCTTGATAAACTCATGGAAGAAAAATCCCCTGAGGGCTATGAACTGTAAAATTCTTGTGCCTGCATTCAGGTATCTCCAAGACACCAGTCATGGGAGGCAGAAAAGACAGTCAGAGAAGCACCACTTTGTGCTTGCCTTGTTCACACTTCCTCCTGCTACTGGCCAGAGACAGAACCCATGGTCTGCACCTCTTCTGACGTTTCCTTACTTCTTCAAAAAGTATTGCTATTTATCTAAGAAGCTTCAATACTACAGAAGTCCCAATGCCTGCATGGCAGGATGGCATTCAGTAGTGGACACAACAACATAATTGTTTAGTCACAGATTGTGGCTAAGGAAAAAAAAGAACAAACTAATAAAATAGTAAAAAAGCCAATTAATATTCTATACTCAGCCACATCAGCAGAGACTAATCAGACTTAGTACATTAGTAAAACCACAAGGTTTCACTCCAGCAGCTCTGAAATAGTAATGGATTTTCCCATGAAAACATGAAAGAAAAGGTGAAAAAAGGTTTGTGTGGTATGATGGAAAGGAATGCCAGACACAGCTTTGGTCAAACATTGCCATTAAATATTTTCTCATTACCCAGTAGGTTCACTCACAGGCCAATTTCACTGGCTATTTACCAAGGAGGTTTAAGATAATGTTTACTGCTCTTTACTGTTCTTCAATTGTCTAAGCTTACTGGCATTTCCTTTAAAAAAAATCCTTGTGAAATTAAAAAAGTAACACAGTAATAGTTTTATGTTTTCTCTTCAGAGTAGGTTTTCTGTTTTCCTGATTATATATATTCTACTGCTAAACTGGTATACAAATGCTATCAAAAATATTATTTTCATTTTATACTTGAAATAAACTACTGAAGACGCCTTTTTTAGTTCAGCAATTTGAACTAAATCCAACTGAAATCACTGAAACTAATTACATGAGAAATGAGAGCAGATATAGCTCTTTGCAGAGATAGATACTAGTGTATTTGTGCTTTTACTACACATATCAGCACAGCATAATACCACTTCTGCAACACCTAAAAAGCACAGAATAGAAAGTTTAAAACTATGTATTTCAGCACTAGATAACATGTAAAATGTAAAGAAGTGTGATACTTAGTTGCAGAAGCCAGACTGAAGTCTGAGACAACATTATGTGTCTCTAACTACACTAATGCTATCTGCATTTTTGAGAGTATGAGGAAGAAATGGAAACTAGGCAAGCAGTCCACAGAAAGCAAGTAAAAAAAGCTGAAAAATGCTTTGACAAACTACACACAAGATATTAATCTACCAATTTACAGTCCAATGATCTTTCCAACAAATTTACTGCTTACAAAACATAAAGGCCACTTCTTGAAAATTCATTTGCTTTTAGCATGCCTTCACTCGTTTATATTTCATCAAACACAGCAATTTGAGAAGAACAAGAAATGAACACTAGTGAAAAAGCCAAAAGCTACAAACAGTAGAAAGATCTTGAAAAAATACACTGTTTTTATTTTGCAACACCACTTCCATTAATTTTTCTTCTTTTAGATTCAGGTTGATATGCTAAGCTGTGTTTTTGTTAGATGGGTAGTGTTTAAGTTGTAAGCTAGACAGACAGATTGTACGGATAATATTAGTGCTGACTCACTGAAAATTATGTCATAAGATCAGTATTTATGTGTCTCAATTCTTCACCACTATTATTTTGACTATTTTCATTTCCATTATACACAAAGTAGAAGAATGACAGTCTTAAATTTTATAACTACAAATGAAGAGAACCAGCAGCACTAAAACTACATAGACTGCAGTAATTTCCTACAGTCTTAAAAAGTACCATATAAATATCAGCACCTATATAAATTTACAGCATAAAATTATGAACCTTCTGACATTTGTACACATACTTAAAATTTTACTATGTGAGTCGTCCCAGTGAAGTCACTTATTGACAGTTTCCTACTGTTGGGTATCAGTTCCTTGTCTCTTCTGGATTTTGAAGCAAAGAACATAAATTCACATCTCAATTCTGAGAGAAACTGATAGCAAAAGAGTATTTTCTGGACTCTCCTGTAGGACTATCTGTCTCAGGTAAACAGACCTACTCTTTCTGAGAATTAGAAGACAGACTTAGCAAATTAAAACAAGCAGGTTGGTAATCAGTATTTCTCACTATTTAAGTTCTTTTGGAGACAGAATCCACCACTGACAAACTCCTCATTCTTTATAGTCTTAATGCTCAAGTGAAATTTCTGTGCACTGTTACTGACTTGACCATCACCAAAACAAGATGCTCTCATGAACACCTCCAGACACTAAGCTCTTAAAGAGTTCAAATTAATTGTGAATAGAATTATGAAACTACTGTGTGTCCTGTGCCCCAGGACAGCAGATGTCCTGCAAAAACCAGACTTCTTCCATCTTATGTAGTTGTTTTCCTTTTCTCTGTAATGAAGTTTCAGAGGACATACCAAGGTACTCCTTTTCTCTCAGAAAAAGGTTTTAAATACTTGGTTATAAAACTCGTATCAGAAAATAAAAACCCACTAGAAATTCTCATGTGTTAGGTTGAGGTTTAGTAGGTTCCATGGGAAAAAAACTTAAAACTCAAATTATGCCTAGTTTTGGAGAAATTCTTACGTAATATATAAAACTTCCAATCATATGTAAAACCTCCCTGTATTTGGATTATATGTTTAAAATAAAAGCACGTGTTTTTTCCCCCTCCAGAAAAAATAATGTTTTTTTAGCTTTGATGAGAATCCTGCTTTTTTAATTTGCAAGACTGTATAACACCCATCCGTAACCAGATTTTGCTTTAGGATGAACTAAAGGAGAAACTGGAATTTGAAAAAGAAAAGGAAATACAAATGTAGATTCCATATAAACAACCTTCAGCATAAGGAGGTTTGGTCTGCTGGGCTACAAAAGACTGCTGTGTTGGATTAAAGAAAGTGCAGGAGAAAACACTACCCTGAAACAAAGCAACAAAATCACTAATACGAAAGACTGCAACAACCAACGAGATGTAAATGTATGCTGCTATACTTATCAATGGTAATTCTGTTTTAATTTCTGCCACTCCTGCTTGATACAACCCGTAAGATTTCTGGTGTACATCACAAAAGTGAAAGGACCCTTATAACTGTGGTATTAAGCTTTTCCCTTCTATAGATAGTTTAAGTCATACACAGACCCTTCTGTGTTACAGATTTACAACTTTGGGTTTTTATATTACTGGTGAGAATTATATTTTTGATGGAGAGATTCCTATTGACACCTCCCTTTTGTCACTAAATTGTTGCATTTACACAAGCTAGAGTTCATTGAAATACATTCTATAGTGACCACAAATCTAGTCTCGGGGACAAGCAGGAGTTTTGTCACAGGCAGGCGTTTCATCATAACTGGTAAACAACAAAACCATCTAAGTATTTCAGGATTTGTGTCTCATTTCACAGAAATCCTTGAGAAACACAATGGGAACAGCAAAGTGTGGAAATCCTACTGCCAGAACACTTTGTGCTAGGATTTTTGTTTTTGTTTAGTTTTTTTTTTTTTAATGAAACAAGAATAGCACCTATTCAGGTTAGTCTACTGTTATCTCTTACTCGTGGAGTAGGAAAATGACAACAGTGTTGGTAGACAATTACCTCTACAACAGGAAAACAAGTGTATGAATGGATGATGGAAAAAAATTAAAATACATACCGCATCTGTAACTTCTATCTCATACAACTTCTGGAATGTCTCACGATAAAAGAAACAGAGCTTCCCGCTGCCACCACCTTTCTTAACAGAGGTGCCTGTGACAAGTATTTTATCATCTGGGCTGAAACAACAATCTGTCCTGTTGAAGAAAACAAAACATCACACTGAGCAAATACATAATTAACATACAGAGGACTTACATATAAATCACACTCCTTAAGAGCACTTGTTTCTATCTGTAAATCCTTTCAAAACAAAACCTGAAAAATAAATCTTGTTTCAGCTGTCATCTATTACTATAGTTATCAGTTATAGTTATTGATTGCTATTACAGCTGTGCACAGGATGTGCAAAATTGGCAGACTCAATAAAAATACTCCTCTCAACAAAATTCTACTCCACTCAAACGTCTTGCAAGCTTTTCAATATGAGAAACAAAGAAAAAAAGTACTTTCAAATCTGGTTATCATCTTTAAGTAAAAAAATGTATCAGTCATGAAATCAGCTTTTGCTGATGATATATTCTTCAGTGATGCAAGCTGGTGCATTTATACACTGGCCAAAAATGTTTGTCCTTTATTTTTCCCCTGTGTTATAAATTGCAGTCAAGATTGAGCTGACCATGACTTGCCTCTCTAAGATCTTATTCCCAAGTTATAAACTGTCCTTAGGGCTGGATTTGGCTGTATTATGGCTGTAGAGATGCAGGTCATACCAATAAAAATATCAAAAGCAATACTTAGTGCTGTACACTAAAATAAACTGTTCTAGTACCAAGGAACACAGCCATCAGCACTTCTGACACCATAACCTGAATTCATACCATGTACCTTCATGTTATGTCTACGTTTTCATCCAGCTCTTTTTTATTAATCATAGACTAAATAAGAAAGAGCATTACATCTATATCTCATTACACAGACATAAGGCAATGAATGGGCTTTCTCCTAAAATGTTGCTAATGTAATTAGACATAAGACATATGAGTCTGAAAAATGTCATAGAACAAGTAAAGCTAGCTATGAAATATCACAAAAATGATGAGATCTTTTAATGCAATGTGAATCTCTGAAACAGTCAAGAATTGGCATTGCACAGTCGTCCCTGTGCAATCCTTTCTGCAAAGTTCTGCACCTAGTGATAACAAAGGAGAACTCCAGCGGAATCCTTCCTCATTCAGCACAAATACTGCTATTTCTACCAGTTAGAATAAATTAGAGTACTTACATTGGAAAGAAGCTGGGTAATCCATCCACTGAATTAAGAGGCTTTTTAAATTGTCTAATATCCCAGATCTTCAAAGTATCATCTCCTATGAAGCAAGAGATACAAAGGTTAACAATAAAGAACTAAAGTCAAGAATTTAGGTACGTCAGGAAATTTCATTCTCTAATTGAGACAGAATCAGGATGATAGAAAAAGAACAGAATGATAGAGTAGAAGCAATCACAATGGGAATGGTTTGTAGTATTTTTGTCCCTTAATGACTACCACAGTGTAAGGATAAGAAGTTCAACCTGCTATACTCCAATAAATCAGAAACATCTCCTCAGTGGTTCAACTCCATCATGGTAATCCCTCCTACCAAGCACCACTATTCACAGTGGAATCAGATTCCCCAATCACTAGTTTATTCCGTGTTTGTGAGCATTGATGCTTTGCTACTAGGAACAAATTTAATTTTTAATATAGCAAAAGAAATTAAAACGTTGCCATGAATGATCTAGATCAAAAACTAAACAAGTTTTATGTGCCTGGTTTCTACCTGTCCTGAAAAAAGGATCAGGGAGGACAGAAAGCACATGGAGTCTTCCCCTGTCTTTAGAAGGCAAACAGCAACAAACTGCTATTTCAGTATGGAGAAGAGACCCCAGAATCAGTCATAAATCCTTGGGGAAGGGGGTGAAGGGAAGCAAGTGAACCCACACTTGCTATAATGAAAGCTTTTCACCATAGTACCTTTAGCCATAAAAACTAAAATCAAGGTTACAGCAAGACATTTATAGCAATTCTTGTCTGTGTTTGATAAACATGGTGTGATTGTAGGCCACTAAAAGTCAGGCTGTTTATCCCGTTTTGAAAAGTTATGACATATTAAGAAAGTGAGAACAGGGGGGAAAAAGAAGAGATTAGTTAGTTATTCTCAGAGAGATCTACATCTCTGCTGATCATCCTTCTGGGATATATATTTCCAGCGTGAGACAAGCCTTTGAAGCACTTCACTCAGGCACCTGGACATCTCCTAGCATTTGACATCAGTGTCTTATCATTCTTTTCACCCTTGAAAGTGCCATTTAAATAACAATTCTCTTCAAAAATATCTAGAGATTGATTTTAGACAAGAAGTTACAGTATTTTGCTGACCCAGGAGGAAAAGGAGGCAAGACCGGCGTTCTCCAAAGTACAAACTCGCAGGGAACTAATTTCGTTGTCCACAAGTAGATTGTGGATTCATAGCATTTGAGCTCAAGAGCTCAAAGGAGGCCTTGGAAATAATATGTTTTTAGAAAAAGTAACATGCTGCAACAAATGAAATCAAGGCCAGCAGTGCCCTTTACAGGGAAAGCAGTAATGTGTGGCCTCGTACATCATGTATGTTTATATTAAAGACTAGGATAACTTCTTACTACAAAATATTTTTAAGAAGTGGACAACTTAAATAAATGATGTCTAGAGCAGAGTATATTTCTGTTCATTGGGAAGCTAGAAAATGGCAACAAAGAAAAATGTTGACTGCCTAATTTGGGAATATCTGTTTTCTTATTGTTTCCTGGTAGATTCCACCCCAAGCACTTCAAAGCATTTGGTCTTGTAAAATGAGCCCTCCCTTCTCCCTCCCATTCCCCCAAAAAACCCCAGTTATCTCCAAGATGTTACATCTAAAGCACCAGCACTTTATAAATGTATGCAAAGGACACCATTTGGCCACTTTGCAAATCTCCTGGAAAGGGACAGATCTACGGCTAGCAGCCAAGGCTGTTCTGTTCCCAGTGGAATGAGCCTTGACATGATCTTCAAGCTGTAGTCCTGCCAGGTTTTAGCAGGAGTGATGCAGTCAGACATGCAGTAGCTATAGCACTTCTGCTAAACAACAAAACGTAATGGGCTGGTTAAAAAATTAGAAGACTCTAGCAGGACTCAAAGTTGTGGTTGTTTTTAAGTCACCACTGTCTTTAACTGTGTAGAAATAAATGATTAAATACTTGGAAGTTAGAAACGCTAGTAGAATGACTTGGCTGATGCTGTGAAACTCTTACCATCATTAAGAATTTGCCCAAATTCACTTTTCCTAATTAAAATTATCTGTGTGTAAATGTGATACTAGTTCCTGAATCTAGTTTGCATTTGGAGTTGAAATCACTGTCACTAAGATAACAGAATATTAACTTTCCTCAGTAACATGGATTTTTTTCCAGTTGCATCCTTCTAGCCATGCTTAACAGGCTTCTTCACTAGAGGTGTAGCACTACTGCTCTGTTTCTAATTACTTTATTCATTAAAATAACCTAGTTGTCTTTAAACAAAAACATATAAACAGAAGTTGTGCAGTTTAGTATGAGACATTCAAAATAGTCTGCTGAGATCATTCAATACTTTTTCTTGATGGCAGACTTCTCTAAGCCTGGCAGGATTACTTAAAGCTTTTATAGTCTTTTAAGTAGCATTTCAAACTCTATTTTTTGCCATTTTAGTAAGAAGGATACCAATAAACAGGCTGAAGTCTGACACAATCAGGTCAGACACCATTATGCTAATGGTATTGAGCACTGGATTTATCAAGAGGTAATAATTAGGTCCTAGAAAAACAGTCTTTGGTGAGCCAAGACAGGTATTTTTCAAATGCCTTTTAGTAAAAATAAGGCCAATGCACAGATACTAGAAAGATTTTATCTGAGTTTTTTCTTCTCTTTTCATACAATACTGACAAGGAAGACAAGCATGTGGATGCTTATGGGTCTAAAAGAAGTAAAAGTGCTGCCAGAATCTCCTAGAGCTTACCCTCAGCAACACTGTTTAAAAGGGGGAGTCCTGTGCTAAAGCAAAGCTCAAGGATAAAAGTTGTCCACTTTGAGAAAAGCAAAGAAACCTAGGAAATGGGAATTTAAAAAAGAAGTTGCAGCATAGGAAACACACAGCCTAACAAGGCTTACCGTGAGGGGGCACCAGAATATGTTTATAAACTCTGAGCCTTTCTGTGAAGGCTTATACTGTCTATGTGGGGAGAGGCACCTTACAGAACAAGGTATGTGCTTCTGCATCCTGCCTGGTTCTGCAGGAGGAGCTGCAACAATTGAGGAATGAATTCTGGAGGCATCCCAGGTTGGGACCACAGACAAAGGTCTTGGGAGGGAAATCACAAACCAAGGAATCTGCACCTACATTTGGGACAGATCTCACCACCACTTGCATCCATACCAGCCTGGTCAAATATTTAAGTGCATCATTCTCTCTAAATGTATGGAAGAGAAAGATACTGGAAGACTTTGAGAAAGCCATTTCAGCTTCAAGTGTTGCAAATAGTTGATACTAAACTATTAAAGCTAATTAATCCATTTTTGGCACTGTTGGAATGAACAGTGTTCAGCTCCTGAGAAATACTACTTGATATAAATCCACTTGATTTTTAAAATGTTAATGTTTGTATTTACTCTAAAGAGCAATATATTATTTCTCTACACAGAAGAGAAAGTCACTATAAATGCTGCTGCATAATCCTTGAGGAAGCTGTACTCAAGCTGTTTCTACATTTTGAATCAACTTCAAAATGAAACGCTTTATTTTTCCTCAAAAACACTTACTAATTAAGATGACAGTGAGTCTACACACTGTCCATACTACAGAGAATAGATGAATCATCAAACTAAAATCTGTCATGAGATTCATGGAATTAATGAAGTCATTGCTTCATATTATGACAAAAACTAACTCCCATACAACATTCTGTATGTATCATGAGTCAAAAAAAGGGTTTTTTGTATTTAAAACTTTTACAATAGGTGCCTAAATCTAGTCCTACTGCTTACTTCTTTCCTCCAAAACAAAGAAAATGTTCCCCAAACACTATCCTTCATGGTTTCAAGCATGCAAAAATATCACTTTCTTAAGTTTCTGTCAAGTTACTACCTAATACCCAACAAGAATAAGACTGGAAACTTTCATAACCAGCACCTTAGGTTTTCTTTTTCCCTTGTGCCTGCAGCTGAGCCATGCCTCATCTCTCTCATATCCAACACAGAATCTACATCAGATGCAGGAAAGCCCATCAGGCTTTCAATGAAAGTTCCCATGCCCCAAACAACTATCCTCTCTTTGATCCTCAGCACTTGGCAGGTGTGTTAATCTATGAATGCTGGATCCACATCTGCTTTTGTTGGTACAGATCCAAAGCAATACTCATATTAAAGCACTAACCAAACAAGTCAAAATAAGGTATGAATCCTCCTTATTCTCTAGCACACAGAGTGCACACAGAGCTTTTCCTTTTTTTTTTTTTTAATATGCTAGACAAAGGTAGCACTTTTATCCCCACTGAATGGCCAAATTTCTGCACAGTCTTACATTCTGCAATCAATCAATATTTTATACAGCTTAGAGCAGAGTGTGGTAGATAAAACATAAGTAAATGAAAGCCTGTTTAACATGACACAAAAACTGGGAGACAGATGAGGAAGAGCAGGTAACCAAAAGTGCCACATGCAGTAAAAACAAGCAAAGGTCATTGATGTGATCTACATTCAAAAATGTGAAACAGAAGAGAACTTACATAAATGGATGTTTCAAGCACTAGTGTATATTCCTCACATAAGTATTAACCTTGTTTGCTCTTACATTTAAAAGCACACTGAGCTCTATCCTTAAATCTCATAAAATATGTCTATGTGAATTTTTTGAGGACAATGCCACTAGCAGACAGAAGCAGCATTTTACTTAGTGCAGAATGGAAAGAAAGACAGTCCACCTGCTTTCCAAGCAGTAGAAGCTTCACACAATAAAAGAGTCTGGTTCAGGAAGGACAAGCGAAGTTGAGAGCTTTCATCTCAACCACTTCAAACTCATTCATAATGGGTAGAGTGGCAGTAAAACTCTGGATCCAGGAGCCTGAACAGCACTTAAGACTCTCCAAGTGCCATTAGTGTCCATAAACCTGGGGCCATCAAGGACAAGACTACCATCACCTTAATCAGAAAGATGCTGTTCTGGGGAATATAATGCTTGGAATCTGTGAAATGTGGCAAGACAAAGAATCAGTGAGGCAGCACCAATAGCAGTTGCATTTCACGGTACTCACACACACTTGTGTCACTCTACCCATCAGGAAAGGAGGACAAGGAGGATACAAAGCAGTTGCAAGCTACAGCCCTTGGCTAAGAAGCACATTCCCTGGTTCACAGGTTTTGCCATCTATGAATACCTCTATCCTGGTATTTTGTACATGTAATCTCATTCTGTCTATGTACCATACTGACCAGATGTCCTACACATATGTTAGGCACAATATCAGCTGACATTAATGTACACTGCCTCTCCCTAGGCCTGTTTATTTGGCCTTGGGGCAATGCTAATGCATACACAGAGCTTCTGGTTACAGCTGGTTTCCATCCAGACAGCTTGGATTGTATGCTTGCACCTGCCTGCAAAACACTGGATAGAGAACTCTCTGCATGGAACACTGCCTTCAACAGACACCGTACTACCCCAAAATGATGTGAATGAGTCCTCAAATAAATCCTTGCCTTCTCAGTGCGTGTTCTGTTATCTAAGACTTGTTTATAAGAGTTTTATCTGAAGTTTAGAACACAAGCCTTTTTTTCCCAGTCTTGTGGACATTTCAAATTTTTTTGCCATTCAAGTACATCTTGGCCAGTCAACTCCAGCCATAAACTCTGGATGTTTGTAAAATAGATTAGATAAAAATTCCAATTAGGACAGAAAAGGAAAGGCCTAAGAAATTTGAACATGGAATGAGTAAAGCCAGAAGAGAGATACTGTTATCAAGAGGCAGTAATCTTCCAAGAAAGAGCTACGTAATAAAACTGGACTTGTTTTATTTATAATTCAGCTAATAATTTCCTTTTGGTGTATTATTAATGCTGGACAAGAAGGCAGATGAGGAACTGTGTAATATAGTCAGCAAAGGCTTCTTAAAAAATTTCTTAAATGCCATAAAATGCCCATTCAGAAAGACAGTATTGCAGGGCATATCAAATAAAAGTAGCAAATTGATATCCTTCAGATTTGCATCACTAATATCTGATTTCACTACCTTATCTTCATCATAAACAATTACATTTAATAATGATACAATTTGTATGGTTTGTTTAATGAACCATTTCACTTCCTGAAGTTAAAACTATCTTACATTCAGCACTTCACAGTGTTCTTTCAAACACTTACCTCCTCGGCTGGCAAGGACAGTACCATCATATGAGAACATCAAGCATGAAGTATCAGTGCCTGAAGCATGGGCTTGCCTGCAGTGGAACTTCGTATGTACCTGTTTGTCATACAAATAAAACAGACATTAAAAACAAAATATTTCAAAATGGGACAAGCATTTCTCTACAGCACTTGGTGCACTTTGCCGTTGTTCCTATGTTTAAACAGAAAGCCCTGCAGTTGTATGAGGTACAGTAGTTGAATGTTTCAACAGCCCTTTAAAAACATCTTATGTGTTTCAGAATAACCTTTCATAATAAGACCTTAAATGTAAAATTAGACTTCTTCATAGGTTTAATTATACAGTACACATTTATACAGCATCAGTGCTCCCACCAGCACTGAACAGAGGTAGCTATGCCTGGCTAAGACAAACATATATTTTAAGACAGTTCTCAACACCCTGCTAAGCAGGCTTATAGTTACAAAAACTATCAAAATACTATATACATACTTTGGAAAGGCCTTTAAAGGAGTGGAAGAACTTACTTTTGCCAATTTTAATCCCTGAAAAAAATTCACAGCTTACATAATAGAACAAAGTTCAGATATTTTGAGATTTTTTTTTCCATTTAGCTGCAATAAAATTCCAGTTTTCAAATTACGTATATTTTAATTATTTCTATTTTGCTGATAATTCTGGAGAAAGCTTAAAATTACTTTCAAGTTTTGTTCTTGAGTAGAGATAACTTCTTATTTATTACATCATTATTTAGTAAAATACCTAAAAATTCTACTAAAAAGGGAAAAATCTCAATTAAATTTTAACTTTTTTAACTTTTACAATCAAACTTACTTACTTCCCTACCGAAAACAAAGGTCTCAGCTAATATACAGGAAGGGAAAAATGGAAGGAAAAGGACAGCCAAGGGAATTTGATACAGGTTGATTCCTGACACCCAGGTAACTATGCTCCTCACCTGCCCTCTTCACATAAAACTAATTCATGTTGCTATAAAACTAAGCATCCAAGACTTACAGTGCAACTGCATCTCATCTTCCCATCTGTGAGATGAGGATTAAAACATTAAAGTCCTTTATTTATTGTAGTGATGAGCAGAACAGAAAAATATGCATAGAAGCATGTCTTTTCAGAGGGGGAGTTGAACAGCATGCAGTAAGTCAGCCCTACAATCCCACCCTGAACAGTAAGAGCACAGACACCAAGCAGCTGCTCAGCAATTTCTATCCCAACCATGCATTAAGAAAGACACAGGTCTACAGAATAAAAAAGGAGGATGTGATAACAAAATGCAAGCACACGGACTGAATTCATCTTCCACAGGAATTCTCAGTTACTGTATCTTTCAATTTTTGACTGTGCACCTTACTAAGGCTCTTTTTATGTTGTTTTTTTTTAAGTAAAAGAACCAAACCATTAAAACAATTAATGTTGTCCATCCTGTAGTATATTTGTCCTAAATTAGATTCAAAGGCTAGAGGATCTTTGTGTGGTGACATTAGTAATTACTGCAAACTTATTTTGATGTGCAGATTTAGTCACGTATTGAAAGGAATCACATGGGGCACTCCCTCCACAAATGATTCTGACAAAGGACGACTTCAAATACCAACTAGGTGCTTCTTACAGCATTTGGAGATAGAATATAATGACTTACATTTAGCCTCAGTAAGTGTTTTGAAATCACTGTCACTTCTAGCCAATTTTGCATACCCTGGACTAGGTCTATGAACAGACTGCAGTTTACAACTGTATGGCTTTACTGGGAGTGTTTATACATACTAAAAAATATATTTTATGCATTCAATTACATAAAATTTTCCAAGTATGTAGTAATGTATAAAGAATGAAGTGTGAATTAGTTATCAGAAAATAAATTTTCTGTAGTATTTGTTAAACATTAACAAGCAATTAAAATGATGTATTTTTTTGTCTAAGAAATACCATGGACACTTGCAAAAACAGCATAAATGGTTAATAATCACATTTTAAAAATGCCAGAGAAATTAAATTATGATCTTAAGCTAATTCAAATTAACTGGAAAAATTTCATTTGGGCTCTGCAACATTCTCATCCCTTCTAGGCAATGTCGTGCTGACATACATATATTAAAATAAGATTTTTTTTACTATGTTGCCCCACTTCATGTGAGAGTGTAGAATCTTTTAATTTCATCCTCAATCAGTCGGAAACATTGTCCTGCCCTTTTGTGTTGGATCCAAATTGAAATACAGCAAAAGATCTGGGGTCAAACTAATGCTCTTTCTTTTATGTTTTTTTAATAATCCAAACATCTACAGATACATAATCACACAATTCAGGAGTCCTGTTATTTTCCTATGGTCAAAGATACTGATTTTATTTAGGATGAGTTTATGAATCCATTGATAATGCCTAAATTGTATCTTTCAGGAAATAACAACTCCCCTTAAACTGGCCCAAAGTTGTGTCAGGGGAGGTTTAGATTGAATTATAGGCAAGATTTCTTCACTGAAAGGGTAATCAAGCATTGGAACAGGATGCCCGAGGAACTGGTTGAGTCACCATCCCTGGAGGTATTTAGAAGATGTCTGTGGCCCTCAGGGGGATGGTCTAGTGATGGACTTGGCAGTGTTTAGGTTAATGGTTGGACTCAACGAACTTACGGGTCTTTTCTAACCTAAATGACTATCATTCTGTCACCCACTACGGAGCCTTCTCAACTAAGGACCTGTACTTTGACAGCTTTTCACCCTTTTTCATCTATCCTATAGAAAAAGGAAAACAGCAACATACAGATACCACCCAAGACCAACATTATTTCCCCCCTTAATTACAAAAATGAAAACAACAGAATTAATTTAGCCCAACTCTATCCAGCTCTGAAGCCTTAAGATTTCACGTAAAACAAGACTTGTCTGAAAGGGATAGTAAGATTGCATCAGCGATTCTGTTTGTCTTTAAAAATAAATTTGCTCAGTTTACCAGTAAAAAGATTGTTTTCCTAACTTTGAGCTCTGCAAGCTTGCCCTTCATATATTATTCTGCAAAGGAATATAACCCTGAATTGTAATACTAAATCAAATATTCTAAAATGATTGAAGGTTGCTCTAAAAATGATAGAAGGTTGAACAAGAAGTTTTTACATATACTGGCAAATGTTCATTGCAGTTTTCAAAGAAAATAATGTGTTTGGCCTCTGACCTCTTAGTATTTTTAACAGATGTCTAATCTTGCTAACAAATCATCAGCAAAAAAAATTGTTATCAGAATGTTTCTTGCTGGAAAGACATGAAACAACAGAACTAACGTACCGAATTCAAAAGTTTGATTCAAGAAGGAGAGAGCATTGAAATATTAGATAAAGATGTAAAGATAGCTAGGGCAAAATGTATCTACATATATCTTTCATTACCCTTCTCCTTTTGTTGCAAAGGTGCCTGCCATTATGAAGTAATAGTCATGTGCATACAAAGCTTGACAAGTTTATAAGTCCTTAACATTTGTTAAAAGCTTTAGTTACTTCAGCAAATTCTATAGTAAACCACTATCTTCTGCAACATTTTTAAAGGCTTTCTAGCAAACAACTCCAGCAATGTAAGCACTTTCTTCCTAGCTTTGTATTAGCATGTATATTTTTGTTAAGCAATTACAGCTGACTTTACTTGTGTGCAAAATGAGATGACAGGCAGAAAACATGAAGCACATGTGAAAAAGGACATGGTTGTACGCATCAAAAAAATAGAATAACAGATACATGTCAGGGTTTGCAATATTGCCACAGTCCTGAAAGACGATGAGAAGCAGAAGACAAAAGGGAGCCAGAGAAAGGATAGGGAAAGGTTCTGAGGTGGAAAGGCACACTACCAGAGCATCCCTAGTGAGTATTCCTCATACTAAAATCTGGGTGGCTTGAAAGGAACCCATATTGGAAGTGAAGATGCCAGTGGCACATGAAAAGTTTATCACAAACCAGTGACCTACAACAGAACTACATGGCTACAGCTCTGCATCACGAAACTGCTCTCCTGCTCCAAAATCCTAAATAAAACATATTCTAGCAAAAGCTAAAGGTAAATCTAGTCAGTTTGCTCACCTCAGAAATCCAAGCCACGTCCATGAAAAAAACAACAGCATGCTTAACTAATGAAATTTTTGAACTTTACACATTGTTTCTGGGATGCAGTATTTCACAGTAAGTTGACACTTTCCCAAGATTATAATGCTTCCCACATTCTGCCTAACGAAACACTGAATGTCCCAGACAAGACATTCTTCTTACTTTTTATTCCTAACATCTTCTAGATTTTTTTTAAAAGCAGAGGCAGTAAATTAAGGCAGGCCTTGGGGAAAGTGAGATCTACAAAGATTGCTATATCAATCTTTCCCTATATTACAGATGTGTAGCAAAAATTTTCTTATTTATTGGCGTGAACCCAGTCAACTATACAACCACAATCACGTTTACAGCAAAAGGAACTCTGTCCAGTACTGAGTGTGCCACTAGTAATGGGCAATCTAACTCAGTTTGCTCCAGCACGAAGAAGGTGTGATGTGAACAGGGAAGCTCATCTCTAGACATGCCACCAATGCTCACCTACCAGCTATTTCCTCTTGCTCACATCAAGGAATATTACCAAGGCTCCTTGAGAAATGGAAGTCGGGATTTAGGCTGGTTTCAAATGTGAGACAGAAGGGCAGGACTAGCTTGGCAGAAATGCCAGACAAGCAAGCCCCAAGCCATGAATATGGCTGCTTGAGTTTTAAATGGGTCTTTTCATCTGAGATACTTTCAGGAAAATAAAATAGATTACACTGGCAATATTCAACTGTGAAAGCTGTAATTCTTAGCAAATGTAAAAGCTTTCTAAAATAACATATTATCACAGGCCAGCCTCAAAGTGACAAGGGGTATGAGCTATAAAGTTGAAAGAAGAAAACAAACAAACAAGAAAGAAAGCATTTTTAAGTCACAACTGAGCAAAACTGTCTGAGACTTTGCTGAAACTGATCCCAGCAGAGGCAGCCAACATCTCAGAGCTGTGATCACAGCTGACAAGACCGACAGGTTCCCAGGCCACAAGTTAAACTCTCCAAATGGCCACTTCCCCATCCCCCTTTTCATCCAGCTCTACTGAAGGAAGCATATATGCTTTGCTCTCAGTAATTAAGAAACGTAAGTGTACTATCTGGGTTTAGTATATCACTTAAAAATTATCAGGTCTCCAAATGTCAGCTGAATCCAGGAATTTCTCAATATTTTCCCTGAGCAGGCAGTTGCAGACTATATCAGATGCTTTCCTTAAGTCCCCGTAAACATGATCCCCAGGCTTTCAATTTATGTGACAGCTCTTCAATACCACTTCCCGTGGTGTAGAAATGGATGCTGTTTCAGTAATGAGCATACTGATGCAAAACAAGATTAACTTGTGAAATCTGAGGTTTCAGTGTTTACAAGATTACAGGCTTACATGATTTGCTCTTCTCTGTTATTTTCTAACTCAGTGACATCTACATGTACCATTAGCAGACATGAAATGCTCCTTTTTGTCTCAATACTAATTAACCAATTATGAAAACAGTAACCTAACTTTATTTGCCATAACCCAGGACAATTGTATTTAACTGTCCTGTGCATCCATTATATTCTCATCTGTTGCAACTAAGGCCTTTTTCTCGGTGGGAAGTCTTTGGGATTTCTTAATCTCTCACACTCAGCAGTGGTTCAATACATTTCAACAATCTGTCACATACATTTCACAGAAATTTAGCTAGTAATCTGTAATTACTGAACATATAAAAGACTTGGCTTTTTCAAAAAATTCTCCAGTTTTTCTTGAGCCACAGTGAAAAACCTACATAATCAGAAAAATAAAAAACCAGCTCTATAACCGTTTTTAAAATTTTTAAAATATTCAGACCCTTGCAATGAACCACGCATTATATATGCAACAGCGAATGAAAATAACACAAGTGTGAAATGCTTACTCAGAAAATGCTGGGCTATTACAGAAATCAGCAGTCTTAGAAGAGAAGCCATACAGCACTGTCAATGGTCAAAAATTATGAAGTATTTTGATAATTGCAACTGATACAAAAACTTGATTCCTATTCAGGAAAATAATCTAAACATTTACATGGAAGGTGATGCAGCAAGGCACCCAAGACATTTGACCATATGTGGTTTTAGGCAAACCAAGGAGCAAGTAAGCTGTCTTGTCTTAGAGTAAGTCTCTGATCCACTGTAGAGTGAGGAGAAAGCAGAAAGTCCTTCCTATCTGCCCATGTGTCCTTCAACACTTAGAATATTCAATTTCTAAGAATATTGTAGACCACAGAAAAAAATTGTTCTTAATAAATCAAGACAGATTTTAGGAAACCATTTTAGAGAGATGGCTTCTTAAACAGCATTGCTAAATATTTGCCTAATAGTTTGAAAATGAAACCCCAGCTGAATGTTTGGCTGCACAGTCAAACTTTGCATTTGAGAAAACAACCTATCTTGGCCACAAAAATGATAAATATTACTAATAAAAATAGCTTTTGGAAACTACTCAGTTGGCTTCCTTTGGGGATTTTTTACACTGCATGAGAAAAATATAGAAGGATGTAAAAGAAATGTTCTTCTGTATCTTTTCATAACTTATCAAATCCACCTCATGCTATCCTAGTAAATTTAGTTTTCTTCCTTTATGCTATCCTAAATATGGCTTTTGTAAACCAAAAAAAAAAGCCCACCCCTCCTATTGTGTCTTTCAAAATTAAACTAATCAGTCTAAAGAGTTGCCCAGCTGCTGAAGCTGCCTTTGACTTCCAGAAAACAATCAAATCTCATCAGCGCTGTTCTGTAAAAACTTCACTAAAAGCTTAGTTAAGATATCCTAGAACCCCACCAAAATTCCACAGATTGATTCAAAATCGCCTATGCCAACACTGGACGGTTCATATAAATTAAAAAGTCTTTTGCCAATGGGCAATAAACAAGCAGAAAAAAAAAATTATATAAAGAAACTACTAAGATGTATTCAAAAAGCAACTGTGACAGAGTTATTCCCACTATAGTTCAATGTAATTTCTCATATTCTTTCAGTCTTTAGTTCTCCCAAATCTTAAGATCCACTTTTATGATGTAGTTGAGGTATAGCATGAATAGAGTGTAATACAAATGAAAATACACAGAAATTTACATAAAAAGCTAATACTTCTGGTTCGGTAACACTTGCGCCAAAAAAGGTGAGTTATCGAAGACAGCAGCATAACAAATTCATTTGCTTGCTGAAAATAGTAGCTACTATATGTATATTCTAAGAAGATGGGTGTATTTCTCTAAGAAATGAACAGTTATTTCCTTTAAACTTCTTGCAACATAGCAAGCTATGACTTCTCCTACATTACTTGATTTTTCTGATAATGTACTGCAAGCCATCGTGCTATCTGTTCTCTGTATATTAACTAAACTTACATCATTCTTAAAAAATATGGATTTGGGTTTTTTTATTCAGGTGGGAAGATGAAGACAAAAAAAGCCTCATTTAAAGGGATAAGTGATATTTTGTCACATGAAGCATTTCAATGATAAAATGAACATTCTCAGCTCTGAGCCTCAGTGGTTTATAATGTTGCATGAAACGGCTGAGATTATTAGCTCAATATACTTAACAATGGTTTTCAAAGAATTTATTAGTTTATCTGTTTAAGTCACTAGAAAGCAAAAATGCCATCATCATTCAATGAAGTAAGTTGTTTCGAGAAACTGGTTTTGAAATGGAAATTCCTTTTTTTCTCTTTACTGGTCACCTGAACACTTCTTGATGGTGGGCAATACACAGTTTTTTAATAATCCAAGATATGTTGTTATTAATCTGCAAGATGCAGAGTTCCTAAATGCCCTGAATTTCAGCTCCTTTTAACTCAAGATTTTTATCTGATGACTTTTGCACCTTCAGGATCAGACTCCAGAGTTACAGATGCGTAAAAGGTAAAAGTAAGAAGCTGGCTGGGAAAAAAACAAAGAAAGAAGCAAAAAAAAATTTAACTCGATTAAACTTCATTTTCCTTTCAAGCAATATTCTTATCTTAGTTTCACAGTTCCTTCTTTTTTCTCACAATGATTTTATATATGCAAAACAAGCAAACAAAAATCCCTATATACTTGTAAGCAAAAAATTAGCAAAGTAAAAACAAATTTTCAAAAACTATTTCCTGCAACTATTTCCTGGTTTATACTAACTAAACAGTGTTTCAAGCTAGCCTTCAGAGTGGCAATCAAGTACCTAAGCATCAGGCAGAGTGAAAAACCTGGTAATTTCTTTTAGAGAAAAAGTTACTTGCTGTCCTACAGCAATCCTGTGTGGTTCCTGAAGAAATTTCTAATATGTCTTACTTTTAAAATTAGTTTTATCTTTTAAGATATCACAAGCAAATAGCTTTTTCAATATGAGAAGATAGAAATTTTTTGTTTGAAATTAACATTTTTGGATTGATTGATCTCTTCTGTCTCATTTAATATAAATAGTAGGTTGATTATTAAAATAATGGCAATGTAAACATGTCCTAATCGATATTTTCTCTCTGCTGAATATCTTAGTTCACCTTGACATCACTTTGTGAATGTTTAGCTGGCAATACAAATCCAACATGATAAAAGCTGTTCTTGATTTCCCTACATGGATTCCATATCTTCTCAATTTTCCTGGAAGATCTAACTGCCTTTAACCATTCATCATAAGAAAAATGTTGCTATATGCATCACAATGTGTCATCTCCTTTCTGTCACACACTGTAAAACATACTGTAATAAATCCAAGCAATAATCTATTGCCAGTATTATTACTTCCATGACTTTTCCCTCTTTGTTTCCTTGATAAAGGTTCTTTACTGTTAGGGTCCTCTGTTGCCTCATTTTGTCTTCTTTGACAGCTGTATTTCACCAATGACTTAAATACAACTTTCAATATTAGCAATTACAGATCATTCACTTAATCCCCAAGAACATCTGTGTTTTTCTCACATAAAGGAAAAAAAAAAATCAAAACCAACAAATGCACTACCTCTTATTCCATAACACGTATGGACATACAGTAAACTATGATTTAAAAAATGAGAAAAGGTGAAAAAAAGGGAGATAATAGCAACTGAGTACACACATTGCCTTGCATTTGTTTGCTGGTATAAACCTCTTACCAACATGTCACTCAAGGATTCTCATCTTCTGACATAGCCATGTTTGTTTCCAAAGGAGACCAAAACTGAAGTTTGTTTTACACAGATGGACAGCACCACACATTATTATCACAACCCTACCTTGCCCTCCTACCTCAGTATAATGGTCAAGGAATAAGGAATAGCAGTGACCTGTCTGGAGTATAGACAACATTCCTACACCCAACCCCCACCAACTCCTACCCAGTTTGGCACCACACTTCAGCACACCAAATACCCAAATCAAACAGGCATTTTCACATTTGTGACAAGTGACAAGCCAATGACTGGCAATGCAATGTTTTCTGCTGGCTGCAACAGGTGTCCCTACTTCTGAAAAACCACTTGGGATCTTCAAGGCGGTCTTGAACATAAGCCAGTCCTCCCATTACAAGGGCACGGATGCCTGTACTAGTTCTACTCTTGTGAGCCCGGGTGAAACAGCATCTATGAAGGTCAGCACAGTACACTTTGGTGACCTCAACAAGATGAAGTTTGCTTACAGGTCTTGGGCTCAACCTGCTCTCCAGATGAGACCACAGACCTGCACAGAGATGAGGACAGAAAAACAGGGTAGGGAACTAGGATGTAGCACCATTTATATGTTTATACCAGGAGACACACTGATCACAGCAGCTACATTCATCAGGACATAGAGTCCATAAAAACAACACGATCCATGATTACACAATGAACTGGATTTTTTTTAGAGCATTTCCCTCTTCATATGTCAACTAGCACAGTACTTCATAATCTGGCATATTAAATATAAATTAAATTTGAGTGCTGATTACTAGTGACTGCTTTGAGCAGAAAAGAGTCTCAAGCCAAATCTGGAAGTGATACATATACATGGTACAAAGTGAAATAGCAACCATAAAGGCATTTTTTAAAACCCTACATGCTGCTTAATCCAAATGAAAATTACATATGTTGAATTATCTAAGAATAAATTGTTTAAATTACCAGTACTTAAAATGATTGTACACATTCAGAAGTTCTACTGAACTCGAATGTTGTTGTAAGTCTCTGGGCACACTTAGACACATTGTATATGTATTTACACACAATGTGTGAAATACATAGGTAGTCATATCCAACGCCAAGTCTAGTTCTCTATCTCATGAGAAATTTAGAACTTGGTTTAAGGAAAGCAGCTGTTCCACGGATGTATCTGATTTCAGTCTGTGTAGTATCACTGCAGTCACACATTAAATAAAAGACAGCTGGACAATGCTCCACCTATTTCACCACCCTTTCTGCTAACTGTTTAGCACTAACATCTGTTGAAAACAACCTTCAGGAAATAGGGAGATCACAAAGAAAACCCTTTATTTTAAAGTATTTTGCAGTGGAATAAGTTTTCCTAACTTACAAAGAAAGTGTCACTTATATTCAATCAGGCTTTAATTATGAGATTTATAATTAGATTTGAAAGAAACCTGCTCAC
>VXBX01007343.1:60576-82152 GCA_013400415.1 Scytalopus superciliaris
CCATACATGAATCTGAAGTAATATCCTTCAAGCTATTTTCATTGGGGTGTGACAGACTTCAAGATTTAGAATTGCCTTTCATCACTATATTAGATAGTGCAAACATTTAGATAGTTCTTAACTATAAACTGTTTATTACATAAGAGAGAAATGCACTTAGAAATACAGCAGGGCACATTTTATCTTAGCGTATGATTGTCAGACTCTTTACTGTGGCTAGCTTCAGGGTACAGATAGTGATGTACTGGCTAAACCAGACATATACAAAAAGGAATAATATATGAATCTGTTAATATTTGCTGCTGGCAAGCTTGTGTGTGATTTCCAGTTTCTGGAACAGAGGTCTGGCACATATACATATGGAATGAAAGGGTGGAATATTATGGATATGGAAAACTTACCTTAAGTTTGAAAGGGGAATATAGTATATTTGGATATCCTTCATCTTGTATTTACACAAGAAATTTCCAGATGTAGCCAGACTGCCCTCTTCAAAGCATGAAGCATGTTACTTACTTGGGGGAAACTGCAAGACTTGCCTGCTGTTTAGCCATAGCAGTGATATTCAGTGAATTTAAGAACAGTCATTGTAAACTATTTCTATTAAACATTGACATTTCACTGGAATATTTTTAATGCTGTGAAGATAGCAGTAGAAATGCTAAATTTTATATTAAAAAAAAAACCCTCATCCAAATAGACAAGTGAATATTCCATGGCTAAAAAAAATGAGTAACATCTAGCTGGTGTGAAATGAGCATAATCCTGGAATGCTGTGATAGACAAAATGCCAAAACCAGACAATGAACGGGTAGAAATTGCAACTAAAAAGGCATGTGGACACTAGCAAAGCTCTCCAGTGAACAAACAGAAGACATGTCAACAATTTATTACTGAGAGCTATGTCTTATGCAAAAAGCATCCTGTAACAGTGCAAAGATCCAACAACCTCATCTTCCCAAAGCATGGGTACAAATCCCCTCAAAGGACCTTCCAATTAATGGGAAAAATATTTACAACAAGTCTCAGAACTTACTACTAGTTTTCGTTACTCTGTCTTGGCAGCATCAGCTGTAAAATCCATTAAGAACAGCAAAATAAAGTTTGCAAAAAAACCTTCCAAATAAGATGAGAGGACTAGGATTCCCAATCCAAAAAAGAAAAATATCTTACATAAATTTTTTTCATTATCTAATTCTGTGCCCCTAGTTGTACAGTGTTTCTTCAAAATGGCTCCAGGAGTTGTGAAACTTTTTGCCTCTGAAAACCCTACCTTAAAAACTTCCAACTGCACACCACAAAACTAAAGCTTACAGAAACCCTTTCAAAGCAAACACTCACTAAATATAGAAATGTATTTATCTTATGCCTATAAATCATGCAATTATTTGGAAAATACTTTTAACATGAGTATTTGTAATTAAAATGTGCAGAGCTCAGATCTGCTTAACTTCAGTGCATGCTTCGACATCATACTTTTCTTCCCTTATATTTTGAGGATAGGGTGGCTTAAGGGCGTGTGGAAAACAGGTTACTTGGATTACCACTTGATCACACCAGTTTCAGAGACATTCATGTGGGCAGTATATTATTATAGTGTTGAATTTCAGTATTATTATGCATTTTAAGTTCTGTAAAATCACTTTGAGCTTAAGCTAAGTAATTTAAACTGATCAAAATACTCAAATTATTCTAGCAATTTAAAATCAGAGTAAGTTTTTAACACTAGGAAAAAAGAAAATGCTAGCAAAGCAGTAATTCAGCAATACTGTAGCAGATGCTCATTTTTGAGCAGGAAATAGCTGAAGAATGGAGTTAAACATACCACTAGGTCTTCTATAAAAGTAGAAAGTAAAAAAATAGAAGTTAATCACTAGCTATAAAAATCTTTCCATGAGCAGTGAATCAACTTGCTTAATGAGAATTATGTAGGAAATCATAAAATACTGTATCTTTCCTGTTCAGATTTGCACTATGTAGAAAGATAAACCTATCACAGATGTATCTGTCAAAGCTAACTCTTTACTACCTGTAGTGCAGCCATTAGATAGCTAAAAGCTTATAAAACCTAATCAAGGTTTCTAACCAAATTTAATACAGCTAGAAAAAAAACCCTGAGAAGATTTTGGGTGTACAAGCTGCTTTCATAAAGGCATTTAAATTTAAAAGACGTGATCACTTCTTACAAACTCTGCCTCCCCAACATCCTTATTAATAATTTTGTATCACAGCTGGAATGATATACCATAAAATACACAATCTGTGAATCTGAGAAACACAGTTGAGGCTGCCACATACAGAGAAGTGGTTTATGCTATCCTGTGCTGAATGCACTCAGGAAAAGCAAGAGGAAAAAATACATGTTACAGGTTGTCTCATCAGCTGGTCTGAAAGATTAAGCAAGGCTCACTAAGAAGTTTGACTTTTTCACTCAAAAAAATGCTATTTGTAACCACTGAAAAAAATCCCAGTCCTTTCCTGTGGAAATTGCTTATCCTTGTTCTGGAAAATGAGGGAAGCTTGTCTGTTCATTAAAGAGAATTCAATCAATTTTAACTCATGATACGCTTCAAAAACTACTTTACTCTTTCTGTATCTCTATGATACACTCCTAGACAGGCAAACCAGAGACACAGAGGCTTATTGACTGCAGGACAACTTGCGTTCTTGATACTAGAGACTGGCTCCATGGAGCGGTCTGTTCAAAAATATGTGTCACTACTGGCTTGCAAAAGTCTCTGAATGGGCAAGCACAGGTAAGATGAGGAATTTTTAACCTATCGGAGCTGCAGGCAAACCTATTGGTCTTACTGCATTGTCCTGTGAATCAACAAATTTCAACATCCTGTCTTATTCTGACCACTAATGCTCTGCAGCACTCCATCTTTCCCAGACACTTTTCTCCACATATCAGAATATTTAAATTGAGAAAGTTCTAATGTGTTGTGTTATGATTGACTATTTCACACACTATTGTTTTCACTATTCATTCGAAGCTTGAAGGAAGTTATTTTTTATGTCCTTTGAAGCTGTTATTTTAAGCCAAGTTGACAGTGTTCATAATATTTCAAACATGCTGACAGATCGTTCTGCTAATGTGCACTGTAAATGCACATGTACGTGAACCTTAAAGAAAAACCATGCACTGACAAAGTAACATACATGAGAAAATTACACAGATTTATGACAAAACAAAAAAATCCTTTGAGGCAGGTGATTATAATGGATCATGCTCCTGCTGAGGAAGTTTGGAGAAAGGCAAGACAGAGTAGGAATGCATTTGGCTAAGTCCAGCATTAACAAGTTACCAATGTCAGTGTCATAAAGAAGAAAAAAAATCTTCCTCCAAAAGTTCCAAAAGTGTTTTTACTCTCACTGCATACAGCTGGGAGATTTGGAATCACACCAAAAAAACAGCGGAAGTAGAAAACTGAATGAAATATTCATGGTGTGCATAACTAGTCAGAACTAAAGAAGCAAACTGATCACACACCAAAATCACTTCCTACACACAACATCATAATTTAAGAAAAAAACCAGATACTGAGACAGCTCTAGAGTGGTTTGGAGAAACCAACTGATGAAATTAGCTTACAATGAACAGCTACTTTGACTTCAGAGGGATTGATAAAAGATGGTATAGAAAACACCCTGTCTTCCTCTACATAATAGTAATATAAAAAAATAAAAACTGATTTAATCACCCCATTCTAGACCAAGCCCTACACTACGGAGCAGTGTATGACACGAGTGATGTGACTGGAGTGATGAGGATGCCACCACACAAGAGGTTCACTTTTAATTTGTTTGCCGCCTTTGATAAACATATTGGTAGGATTTCTGTATTTGGGTGCAGCACGGAATGCATGAAGCAGAGAATAATAAACATATACCAGCCGTCAGAAATTATGACTACAGTGGGAAGGGAGATTTGTGGGAGCTTCCTCAGGTAGCTTCTGTCACCCTGTAAAGTGGTATGGTGCTGGCTTGCCACCCGCACTGCACCACCGTGCCTGCCTCTAATGAGCACCACTTTTGCTCTAGGAAAGATTATCACCATACCCTCTTTCCTGTTGGGGCATTCACTTCTGCCCCTGAAACTGCTTCTTGGTACTTTAATACAACAAGAGGCAGTGGGCAGGCACTGATGCACAGGAAGCTCCACCTGAACGTGAGGAACTTCTTTACTGTGCAGGTGACCGAGCACTGGAACAGGCTGCCAGAGAGGCTGTGCAGTCTCCCTCACTGGAGATGTTCAAGAACCATCTGGGTGCAATCCCGTGCCATGTGCTCTGAGGTTACCTTGCTTGAGCAGGGAGGTTGGACCAAGTGACCCACAACCTTACCCATTCTGTGATTCCCTGCTACATTCAGGAGCCTTCTCCTGGGAAAGCAAGGGCTTTACATTTTCACTGAAGCAAAGAGAAACTTCTATCTTTTTAAAGGGGGCTCTTTATTTCACAGCAGTTTGTACTCAGCTCAAAAATAAATGCATCTAGAAACCTTCAGAGACACCAAGATCATAGACACTACAGATGTGTATGTAGTGTGAGATATAATATTTAGATAGAACATGTTTCTGGATTTAGTTTGTTCTGTTACTGCAGGAATAGTGGTAGAGGCACTCAAGGTTAAGGTTGAAATGTCACTTATATTTTTGCATAAAGGCAAAATCAAATTTGAATAGTCACAAGCCTTTGCTGGGTCAACCCTGCCATGACAGTATGGTCAAATAAGCTACAGTTTTAAACAGCTGCCTGGATCTTTCCTATTTCCTGCTGCGTATGGACCAAGCCCATGGTCTAAAACAATGATGCCAGAATTGTTCCTAACTGATCAAGTATAAGACAATACAGCAACCATTTTCTGTTTTCAGACACCAGTGAATTTTGTTACTGACTCAATAGAGCCTTCTCGAGCTAAACACAAATGCAGTCTTAATTTTGACTCGACACACAGTTGTACTGTAGCATAGCAAAATCTGTACATATGGCTCTACACTTGTTTCAACAAAGCCAAATGACATTCACTAAACAGGAATTAAAATTTTTCTGTCCCAAAATCAGGATCTAACATTCCTACCACATATTTCATCAAGTAGCTTACCCCTCACATCTTGATTCTCCACAGTTCCACCTGTTTTCCCTGTGTCACATACAATTTGTACACCCAGAACTGCACCAGTTTGTAATGACTTAACATTTTCTTGTTTGCCTTTGAAAGTATCCTGTCAGGCCTGTGAGTGTTTTCATCATTTCACTGCAGGAGTCAGCCACATCCCCTTCTTTCTAATTGTTACGTTGAACACATGTTCCTTTTGAAAATTTTTTTCTTATCCCTTCCCCATTCTCAAATGTAAGATGAAGGCTTTTTCTAACTCTTTAATCAAGGTGCCTTCTGGAACACCTGATTCTAACTATACACAGGGATTCCCAGAGGATGCCAAGAGGTTTAGATCAGAATACCACTAAATATCCAATTTACACTGCCCCTTTACCCAAAAATCTTGCACATTCCTTAATGATACCAACAAAGCCAAAGACAAAAATTCTCTAGACTTTAAAAATGCAACTCAAGGGCACCACCAATGTAATTTCCACTACGAAATCACTTTAGTCTTGCATTGTTACACAAGGGTCACCCATTGGAAATTGCACTAGATGCACAGGATATACCTTTAAATTACTCATAATCACCTTAAACTGCACTCAATCAGTATTGCAATATGTCATCTTACAGACACAGAAAAGTTCAAAAGGAAAAGCACATGAAAAAGCAGACTACCAAGAGCACTATTGTTAAAACTACACCAGAAAGCTTAATATTTCAATACTGTATATGTTTAAATAAACAACATACACAGGTGATGAAAGCCAGTCTCTGAAAAATTTATTATTCTGTTAGAACAAGTTTACACTTAGGATGAATTCTCAAGCTTCATGCCATTAGGAAGTTTTACTGGGTTTATAGTGGAAATAAAAACAGAAATAAAAATAGATGACAATCCCAAAATACAGGCTGTACTTTGAGTATGATCAACAGACTTTCTATTCCTTTTAAAACCATACATTTCCTCTTGACTCCAGGAATCAAATCTTTTTCAATCTTTGTGAAAAGTTCCCTGAATTGTCTGCTTTCCTTTTTAAAACCAAATGTTTTGAAAGATGAAGTTGAACAGACTAACATAACCTGTACTAGTTCAGTATTACTTCCCCCAAGTCATCCTACTGGTACTGTACAGTTTTCAGAGATTTATGATGTCAGTTTCATTCAATGGATCCTGCCCTTCCCACCCCATTTCCTCTGTAATCTCAATTTACTTTCAAATTGACCCAATTCTCATTTTCTTGTCCTATACAAGATATTGGTATTTAACCCACTACATTCCCTTCTTTAGGTAAGACTGGCATAAAGAGAGGATACGGATGATTTACTAGGATGATTAATTTTCAAAGCAGGAAAGCTTAGCATGGTGAATTTGCACCTGACATTACAAAATTAAACTCTTGGAACTGGACTGGTTTGTAAACTGTACTACACAAAGCAACAGTGAGCACCAATTGCTCTAAACTTCAGATTCTACGTGTTCTGTCAGTACACGACAACAAGTCTTAACTACTGGAAATGAATTTTTGAGTTCAATGTGAATAGAAATACATCATAATTCTGAAGAATTTCAAATAGTTTCCATTCTGACTCTGACCACACTGCATTTACATATATTGTTCAAATTTTTCTCAGTGTTAATTTTCACACCATGGAAAATATAACAGTATTTGCCATTTAATGAGCAGTATTTGTGTTATCCTCACCCATTTAGATGCTATTATATACTCTGCCTATTATATAGATTAATAATTAACTTTGGTATCAAGTTCTAAGAGTAAGTTTTTTATGTATTTAATATCTCAAATAAATTACGTAAGAACTAACAAGAAATTCCATCTTTTCTCCCCAGCATTGCACATTAAATGAATAATTTTCTGCATATTGGTATCTGGCCAACCTTATCTTTTTTTAAACAAACTGCCAAGAGTTTTCCCAGTGTTTTGAACTGAATGGCAGCACACTGAATGATCAGTTATAGAAATGCAGTTATGTCTATAAATTATTCAGTTTTCAGGAAGGAGGAGAGGAGCAGAAATAAAAATATGAAAGTACCAAAATTCATTTTATCATTTTTCAACATTTAGCACTTGATATATTAGAAGCATATATGTTATCAAATATGTGACTTACACTCATATTCCTATCCCAGATCTGGATAGAGCCGTCTTGACAGCCAGCTGCAATGAGTTTACCATCTCTGCTGTATGTGCAAGTTGTAGGAATCACCCGTTTCCCTTGAACTGATCGTGGCTTAAATACACTTTTGTGCTTTTTTTCGTTGTTAACATCCCACGTCCTCACAGTTCTGAAAGAAAGAGTTTAAATAAACAGTTGTTTTAGATAAGGTTGATACATACGAAATAATTCTTCTTGTGATACAACAAAACCCTTTTCCAGCATAGATGGCACACAACATTGTTCAAATTAAGCTGTAGTGGCAAAATAGCATTTAAAATACGATGACAATTTTCTGAATAAGAAACATCACATTCACTAAAACGTGTCTGAAGGTTAAAAACTTCTAAAAAACTGAAAGTTTTATTCCCAAAACTTCATGTAAATGCATAAATTATTTGCATTTGAAAAGATAAATCGTTAATACACAGATACTACATAGTCATCACTGGACATCAAAAACTGAAGGTGTTCAGTCCTTTACCAAGAATACTTCAGGAAACAGCCATGAACGCTTATACAAATTCATTAACTAAACAGATTTTCTTACTTATTCAACTTAAAATCCTCCTTTCAACTGATTGGTTATTCCACAGACTTTATTTTCAAAAGGCATTTTAAACATTAACTGCAATATTCTTATAGTTCTTTTCCCCTGATTCTGAAGGTCTAAGAGTTCTATTATAAAAGTGTTCTTCAAACACCTTACCAAGACTCATTTATGTAATATTGTTTTTTCAAGTTAAGCTTTTCCCACATTATTAGCAGAATAAATACATCCTTTCTCCGTTTAATGGAAAAAGAGTATCTGCCTGGATCTCCACTGTTCCTTAGATACACAAAAACATCCAAATGAGAGAGAACTAAAACACTAAGATACAGGTGGACCCTTTAAACTGTCTTAGATACAAATGTTTTCTGTCCATTTAGTATGTTGAGGTTTTTCCAGATAAAAATTCAAAACTCTTCTGGCATCTAATGCAGAGAAGAGTTTCAGGATTTGGCAAAGGAAGGAAGACCATTTATTTAGAAAGAAAAAAAATATCTCAAAGTTCTCAAGACAACCTCATTTGTTTAGACTATACAAACATTGCCTATGATCCAACAGCACATAATTCACTGGTCTCTAAAAAGCAAATACAGCTTTAACAAAGGCTGCCATTTCTCCAGACTGAGACAAGACACCACAGCATAACATTAGGAACTTCCATCAGAGCTACAAGACTAGATGGGCCACAGAACTGATATATGTATTTCTAGAATAAAACAGACAAGAAAATTACTTGGAAAGAGCTCATAGGAATTACATTTAATTGCACATTTAATGACAGTAATGAGTAATCAGTAAATGTAACTTAGAATGAATAAGAAGAATGAATCTCTAGTTGTCCATAACAAAGTCTTCAAATCCAATGTCTGTAATGCATCATTACACTGCTTCATCTGGAGCTCTACCATAAGACATTCAAGTGTTCTGATGACTTGTTCGCATTTGAGGTTTTGGGGGGTTTGTTGGGTTCTGGGGTTTTAAAATTATTTTTATTTAAAATTAAACATTTGATTACTGTTATGACTAGGTTAAATAGAGGATCTTCAGAGGTTACTTCCATACTAAACCACTATGCAATTATAAAATTCTTTTTTCCCTCTACATGTGTTGTCAATAACCATCTCAGTCTCCTACTTTTCAACAGGCACATCAACACTTTCTCAAAACTCGAGGTAAAAAAACTTTTCTCAAAACTTGAGTCTTTTCCTATTCTCTTTCCCTCACAATATTAAAAAAATCACAGAATATGCTAAGCTGGAAGGGACCCACAAATATGAATGAATCCAACCCTCAGCACTGCACAGGACTAGCCCCAGCAATCACACCATGTGCCTGAAAGTATCCAAACACTTCTTGAACTGTCAGGCTTGGTGCTGCAACCTCTTCCCCAGGGAGCCTCTTCCAGTGCCCAATCACTTCTGGGGCAAGAACTTTTTTCTAATATCCAACCTGAACCTTCCTGACACAACTTCAGGACATTCCCTTGGGTCTTGTCGCTGGTCACCAGTGACAAGAGATCAGTGCCTGTCCCTCTTCCAGGAAGACTTCTTTAAAGCCTTCAGTTTCCTCTTTTTAGGGCTCAACCTCCTGTCAAAACCTCAATTGTTTCACAACTCTATAGAGCATATTCAAACTGTCTTATCATTTTACTTGCCACTGTAAAGGAATGAGCAGCATTTGTATACTCTTATTCCTTATAACACACCATAAAAAATAAAAAAATGAGCCCTAAGTTAACTGTAATATCAATAGGTCAATTGAAAAATCCAAGTTTCTTGAACTGCTGCCTCCATTGCAGACAGTTGGCCACATTCCCACACACATGAGTTACACGGCCTGTCAAAAATGCCCACATAGCCTACAGTACATGTTAACATCCCTCAATGTTTTCTTAATGTCCCCACACTGAGTGTGTGTATACTGCTGCCTTACTGCTACTGGATCTAATGAGAATTTTTTTTGACTGAAATAAAATAAATATTTTTATACAAAATCATCTAAATATTACTTAGAAATTTGTCACTCATACCCAAAGCACCCTTAACTCTTGATCTAAGACTGAGCTCTTTAATGTCTTCTTTCACGTCATATATGTTAAGAATTTTTACTCCTTATAGAAGTATTTCCTATTTTTATTTTTAAATGAATATCATATTGCAAATGTATCTCATAATACCATGGGTGAAATTCCAGCTTAGCATGGTTTCTGACTGAATCACCACCAACCAAAACATCAAGAGTCACCTGTAAACTATGTATGCTTTATATTTTCCTTCAGACCAGTGATGGACTAGAAACAGGGACCACTGAAGGACCTGTGGGATAAACTTTCACTAGAGTGAGAGGACATAGCCTTAAGCTGCACTAGGAGACATTTAGGTTGGACATTAGGAAGAATTTCTTTAGAGAAAGGGTGATTAGATCTTGGAGTGGACTGTCCATGAGGTGGTGGAGTCACTCTCCTGAAGGTATCTAAGGAAGGATTGGATGTAGCACCCAGTGCCATGGTCGAGTTGATGTGATGCTGTTGAGTCATAGGTTGGACTTGATCTCAGAGGTCTTTTCCAATGTAATTGATCCTGTGATTCCCCTTTCTAAGGGCCTTCATCGCATAGCGTGGGTGTGACAGAGGCTAATTCGCTCAGACATTCTCCTTCACCCTCCATGCTCCATCAATATCCATCTGAGCACCATCTCTTCTTTCAGCACACACTTTCATGCTTTCCCCTGTCTACAGTTTACACTTGGGATGTACTTCACAGAACATTCTGAGCTGGAAGGGACCCACAAGGATTACTGAGTCCAACTCTTTAGTGAATGGCCCATACGGGGTTCAAACCCAACCTTGGTGTTATTGGCACCATGCTCTACTTGAAGCTTNTTTACAACCCTGTAATACTTCTTAATCCCTCTGCCTTTCAGGGGCACCCAAACAAGCTCAAGAAGTGGGCCTCACGTGAACCTCATGAAGTTTCACAAGTCTATGTAAAAGGCCCTACACCTGGGTTGGGGCAATCCCAGATAGGAGAAGAACTCACTGAGAGTAGCCCTGCCAAGAAGGACTTGGGGGTTCTCGTGAATGAAAAGCTGGGCATGACACAGCAATAAGTGCTTGCAACCCAGAAAACCAAATGTATCCTGAGCTGCATCCAAAGAATTATGTGGGCAGCAGGTCGATGGAGGTGATTCTGCCCTTCTACTCTACTCTTGTAAGACCCAACCTAGAGAGCTGCTTCCAGCTCTGGGATCCCCAGCATATGAAAGACATGGACTTGGTGCAGCAAGTCCAGAGAAAGCAATGAAGATGATCAGGGTGCTGGAGCACCTGCTATGAGTCCAGACTGAGTAATAACTCTAACTAAAAAATTTTACCACTGCATCAATTAGACCATTTCCAGGACACTCATTTTGGACAAAAAAAAACCCCCTCTTACTATGAGTAGCTCCTCCAGTCTAAAAAGGAGTAAATGAAACAATAACACTGTTTTATGCTCTATGCTGCACCACTTAGCAGAAGTGTAATACTAATATTTATCTGTTGACAGATAAAAACAAGCTACTTTTGAACTCCATTGAAAACAAAAGAAAAAATACCTGGAATGAGGTTTTTTTCCATGTGAAAACAAACTGTATTTAATGAAAGTTTGTTCTCTAGCAAAAACTACATATCAGGATTTTCTTAAAACTATCCCTCCAACATACAATGTTTGTTCCTTACATCAAGTTTTAATACACTGATTAAGTACAATCACGTGAACACTTCTGTTTTTCATAAATTCCTTTTCAATTAAGGCTTCCATGAAAAAGGGTCCACATACACATGTTTAAATTTAACATTTTAAATGGTGGATTCCACATCTGCAGAACAGATTCTGCAAAACTGATTTTGTAAAGTTCTTATATTTGCCAAGTGCAGCTCAAAGCAACTTAGAAGAGGGGGGAGAATGTTCATTTGGAAAGGTAATGTGGATATTTTTGTGACCACTAAGAAGTTAAATGACCCATAATAAACAAGTAATTTAATTACTGAGGGTTTTGGTTTGGATTTTTCCCCCCCCAAAGACCACTTTTCTCTTTTCTGTCTCTTTCTTCTAATGTCCTTAGGACATTATTACTAAGTTATAATTTCTAATAAAATTAATTATTGGCAATGCTGCTGCATGACACAACTTACTATAGGTATGTAGCTGTATTTCCCAGCCTGCAAGCACACAAAATTTCTTTAAGTCATGAATTAGCAAGACATTGCCCTAATACAATCTGTTGAGATTCAAGAAGTGAACCAATTCAATCTTTAAGACCTGTCAAATTTCACTAAGTTTTGCTCATCCGTCCCATCTCCTCTGTTTCTACTGGATTGCAAAACTCTGTTGCACAATATTGAATGCTACTGCCATTTCCTATAGTATACATATGTGAAGTCTATCCTTATTAATTAAGTCTATTCATAGCACTTGAAATACAAAAGAAGTAACCAAGCATGTTATTGCTAAAAATACAGATGAGGCTTGTTTTACATCTAGTAATCACATAATAATACTTACATTTGCAATGTATTATAATGTCTAACTTTGTAATAAATGGTTGCCCAAAAAGGCTACCTTGGAAAGCTATAACATACTTCAGAATCATCATACAAATACTGAGGCAATGGAATTCCCAGTACAAGACTCCAAGTAATCTTATCAGTGACAGAAAATAGTTTTGAAAGTGCTAAATTATACCTTTTTATAAAAGGGCAACTGATCTTAGGGTAAGATTTTAAAAAAAAAAAATTATGACATAATATTACAAAGAAATTTCAATTAAAAAGCTTATTAATACAGTGAAAAAATTACCTACAGCAATTTATATAAAGAGGTTAGTTAAGAAACAGCTGAAAAGTTAAGATGCACTTCATGCATATGGAGGTACAACACTATTTCAGCAAGAAAACTTTCATTATTGTATTCTTTTTGCCCTCTTTCAGTAGAACTAAGTTACACTCTTCTGTTGCACACATGGGACCCAATGAAGGTTGAATCACCTGACAGATACTGAAAAAATTTGTACACATAAACAGATGGAGAAATCCAGAGTAACTTTCCATACTTGTTTGGCAGAAAACTTCTAAATAAGCTACGTACTTCCAAGCATCTGAAGAGAGTTAAAATAATTTGAACCAGAACACAAGAAAAGTCACATCCAACATACGTAAAATCATAACTATGAAAGGAACTGCCAAAAATATTTACACGACTTAATTTACAACAATTCTTCAGGTTTTCTGTTACTTACATAAACCCTAAATGTAAAAAACACCCATGAACTTTAACAGTTAAAACATTTAAAAAAGTTTTAAAAAATTATATGTGATATCCAGCAAATGAGTTAAGCAAGCATGAAACCATATTCCTCCATATTTTCAAATAAAACTGGTAGCCTTTTTCAACAGGAGAAATTACCATCATTTGTGCGTACAAGTACAGCTGCATTATAATTACTACTTAGGGGGAGCAGATTAAAACCTCATAACAATGAATGGGAGGTATTCCCATTCTCCACTAAAGAGCAACCAACTCAAAATTAAAATGACACATAACCATGTCTGAGTGTGGCAGGATGGCTACCCCAATAATGCCTAGAATCCAATTAGAGAATGCATACAATGGAAACCATCATGGAAGTTCTACACTGCTGGTGCCAGGGTGCTTTGGTGTTCAATTATGCTAAAACCATTCTGGTGCACCAAACTTCAAACACACATCCTGCTTTTTGAAGCAGGATTTGACAGACAAGCTAGCTGCTGGCCTGTAAACCTCTGACTACCAGTCTATCACTATGAAACCCCAGTCCAACCTTTATATGGCAGATTCTTCCACATCCTTCCTTGAAGAGCTTCCCTCGTGAAGCAGAGATGCCTCTTCACGGTTACTCCCCAGTGGGTAAGAGACACAGAGAGATCTGCCCACTATCTTGTATGGTGAGTTAAGTCAATCTCTAGTTAATGGTTCTTTCTTTTGCTAGTTTTGATACAATTGCTTTATTATAACTGCTTTGATACGGTGCACTATACTATTTTATGCTATACCATACCCTACAAGTAGTTTTAGAGCTTTTACGCTGTGTAGTAAATAATTCCGATTAAGATCTTTCATCTGTTCACTCATCTGTTCATTTGTCAAAACAAGCAGTTCATTTTATATAAATATATCCGATTTGCCATAATTAAAACCTGCAAGGCAAAGTGATTTAATCACAACTCAACAATTTCTCAAATTTAAACTGTTGACACAACTCAGGACAGGATTCAGCCGCACCTAAATTCCTCTCTGAGAGGAAGTTTAGAAGCAAGGGAGTCCTTTCCGCACCTCCTGCAGGGCTTCTTTAATAACTTCCACTCCCACCTACAACAGACAGCATGTTCTGAATTACTGGGCAACAATTCTGCTGCTAGCCAATATATGCAGCTTTTGAGGAAAACTAAACTGGAAAATGAGACAGAGTATTAGCTGGGGTAAGAAACCAAAACTAAAGGAGGTGAAGAAGAGTGGAGATGGACAGAGAGAGATTAAGGAGAATAAAAGGAACAGAATATAAATTATAACATCATGCCAGATTTGGCATGACTGCTTTCAAGTCAGCTGTGCTGCATGTACACACGAGGAAAACAGCAGCAGCAAATACTAGTGAGTTATGACATACCATTACTTCTGAATGAGGAGCTGGCCAACAGACACATTCAGACACAAAGAGTTACCCACCAAAATGTCTCTGTGACCCTTTAGAGGTTATTCTGTAAAGACACAGTAGAATACTTGCCAACAGAACCTCTTACTTAGGGCATACAGTCTGTTTTTAACAAAATGTAAAGCTCACAAGCTTTCCAGAATGAGTAATTTTTGTGTTTTCCCACATTAAACCCCGGTCAAGTTACCAATACAAAAAGGCACCCTTTAGAAAGGTAAAAAAATTTTAAAAAAATTTAAGAGTAGAAAGTTATTTCCTAGAAATAGGAATGGCAGAGAGAAGGAATGACAAAATACAGCACAGAGAAAAAAAAACCCAATTCTACATTTTAAATGTTGACATTTATCAACTATCAACAACAGCTGTTAAGCCAAAGCACAAGAAAGCGCATCCAGTCACATAAATGGGAATATTTCAGAATGGATCCTCAAAGAAAATCCAAGATGCTGATCCAGACATATTTACTGACTTCTGAATTCCAACTGTACTACACTTCACAAAGCAAAGTTCAGATAAATACCTTGCTATCTCCAGTCTTTCATTCAAAGATTCTGAATGTTTTAATTCAAAACAAACAAGTTTCATCTGGGACCTAATAATTTTAGAGGATTCCTTTCCTTTCTAAAAATTCCAAGACACCAGCAATCAGCTTTGAATCTAACTGCTATCCCAGAAGACAGTAAAGTGTATTGATATACAATTCACATACAGAAAGTTGGAAGATCACAAAGAAAGTAAATGACAGAAAATGTTTAATAAAAACAAAAGAACAATATTATTGTATGTCTACTCCATTAACAGTTACAAGTAAGTTTCAGTGCAGTTTCTGATATACAGAATTTTCCACACATCAAAACCTCACCAAATCACACCAACAGGTTCAAGAATTAATGCACAAGAAAAAAGACATAACAGGGAAATGATGCTATTGAGAGGTCATATTTCTGAGAGGAAACTGCACTGCACTAACCATTACTTTAAATACATTCAAATTCTACACAAGATGAATGGAAAAGCAAATCACTGAGGCAAACCAACAAACAAAACAGAAAAACCCCAAACAAAGCAAACAACCAAAGAAGCCAACCAAAATAGCAACACGCAAACATGCTGCAGAGCACTGTTTAGATTCCCAATAAGTGATACAGAAAAAGGCCTCTTCAGACTAAGAAAATGGTCCCCAAATTAAAGGCATATACTGTACTGAAAACAGCAGCTGCAGGGATCATAGCCTAATAAAAAAGAATTCATTTAGGAGTTCTAGTCTGTGTTGTGATGGGCTCTTCCTTGAAGAATTTTTTCGCAAGTTTCACTGTAACTCAAGTTAGTTATAATGGATTCAGGTTTTTTACAAAATCCCTTCCATAGGCCAATGTACAGTCAAAATCTGAACACAAACATGGTGCCTGAGTTCCTGTAAGCCCTTCTCCTCTAGTATTTCCTTAAACATTAAAGTATTTTCCTTTCACATTTCCCTCAAACATATAATATAGTTGACTGCATGAAATAGGTACAAGTATTTGGGCTAAACTGCACTAACCAAAGGAGGCTTGCTGATTTTGAATGACTTTCTCACAGGCACTGACAGCTTTGTTTCTTATTGATGATGTCTGCACATACAAATCTGACTGAGGAAAACAGATGGTTTTCTTTGCATCAAGTATTAGGATAGAAATCTTGGATGTCTGCATCAAAGCATTTAATTTCATCAGTTCAAATCAGCAAAATATCCACAAGCATGTCTTCAGAAAACCATCCACAGAGTAGGTTAGAGAACCATCCCCTTAAGACCTTTTCATTCAATAGGTAACAACAGATTCAGGGATTTTAATGAAGTATATTGAGCTCTGTAAAGAGTCACTATGTTTTTGAATTAACAACAATAATTCAAAGTCTATGTTAATTCTGTGCTATTTAAAAACCCAAGCACTGGTATTTTCCTGAGACTGTGCAGCACTTTACACAGTAAGTCCTTCATTTAGCAACATCTTACTTCAATGTTATTATTTCTATACAGAACATAAGATGAATTACAGATAGTATGTCATTCACTTCTGAAAGTTCTGACAGTAAGAGTAAATACAATTTTGTGTCATTTTCCAAAAGGGGCAAGAAGGTAATGAACTGAGATCTCATCTCCCACTTAGAAAAGATAAGAGTGGGATGTAATCAATCTTGAGGGGGTACATCTGCTTAAGATCAAAGGAGAAGACTTCTGGTAAAGAACATCTTGACAGTTCAAGTTACTGTCACCTGCATGAATTGAAATTACTCAAGAGCAGTCTTGCATGATACCGCAAAAGAAGAAGGGGTTAATCACTAGGAAAACAGGATGCTTTCTAAAAAGCTGATTAGTCATGGCTATAAAATAGTTTAGGCTCACTTGGATCTCAAGTTTTTCTTCACTCCATTAAATAACTTAAATTGGAACTAACACTCAACAGAACTCTCCATTACACTGGTGAAAAATCATCTGAAATTAAAGCAGTCAAGCAATTAAAAGCTCTCTGAAGCAACACCTCAGCTTATCCTACATGCATGACAATTAGTTTTAATTCATTTTACAGTCATCTTAGGTCTCGTTAACAGCCATTTTCTGCAAGTCTATTAGCAATGAACTACAACAGACGTAAATAATATAAGGATGCACATTTTAATTCCTAAATGTATTTTCATTTTTGAAGTTACAGTTCTTTGTTATTCTAAACAATGTAAAGTTTGACTCAGTTGCGTAGATTAACTGTGTTTTCAACTACAGAAAACTTTAAAATCAAGTTTTATTTCATTTTATTTTACCTTTGCACAAAGCATCTCTCTTAATATGTTTTAGTATAATCCTCATAAAAAACTGAATGACCTACTTATAAAGACCAGGACAAACTACAGTCCATAAAGTAAATGTAAATTTACGTATTTCTATTCTCTGGAATATACACCAAAATCTAAGACACTCCTCTCGTCCTCACAAAAATTCAGAAAGAAAGACAGCATCTCTTGTAGAAAAGTTCTTCGTTTCAGGACTCCAGAGCCATAATACAGTCATACATCTGTCTGGACAACCACACAGAGCATCATATTCTCTTATCCTCATCACCATGGTCTGCTCACATCATAATGCTGCTGCTACTGAAGAAGCCCCTGTACTCCTTTCTGACTTTTGTATAAGGTTAAAACTCTAAAGCAAATAATTAGTGGATAAAAGAATATTAAATTTTATGATTTCTGAAGATGAGAACTAAGGGACTTTTGCTCCCTTTCAATTATGTTTCCCACATGGAGGAAAATGTTTTTCTTTGTTGGACTTTAAAATGTACAGATTTAAAAAACAGTAAAGGCAGGATATAAACAGCTAAGAAAGTACTTTTAATAATCTTTTTTTCCTTATAAATAAAAAAGCACAAGAGAACTCACTTGTTTCATAGCTCAACTCAATTAAAAAATCAAGTAGCTCTAGAGTTTGAATACATTACTTGTAGTGCTCTAGTCTCCTATTAGCCTAAAGCCCAGAAATTTCTGCCTGTTTAGAAATTCACCCTTTAGTTCACTGTAGAGCCTGCTGGTACCTGAGCAACCTGATCTCAGTTGGCTTTTCACGAAGCAGGGAATCAAAACAGATGACCTCCAGATCCCTTCTTCAATCTAAATTACTCTGTGACTCTAGACAACTTGAAAGGGTACTTTACAATGTATTTAGAGCATTTGAATATTTCTGGCAGGCACCCATTCCATGAACCAAAAAAAAATCTGCTCAAATGCTAGTAAGAATGGCATACAAATGGCATCAACATCACCAACTTTAAGAGCTACTGGGAGAACTGCAGAAGGTTCAGCTGGCAACCTGTGTCCACTGTCCTACATGTTGTAAAGAAACCCCTTATGTCCTCAGTTCCTACTGCACTCAGGAGTAGATCACAAGTACCCACTGACACATCACAACAATCAAATTTTAACTGGAAGCCAGAAGCACTCCCACACAGGTCAATCAAGTTGCAGGAAAATTCTCAACCAATTTTTTTTTGCCCCAGCTAAAATTCATGGATGCTTCCTCAAAAATTCAGCTGCTTTTTAGGTGAGTGCAAATGCCCAGCTCTACCCTTTCCTTTTTACCTGGGGACACTGCAGAAATAGTAATTCTTATTTTCTTCAAATCACAGACTAGATTTACAAAAGGATACTGTGAGAGACAGTATGGAAAGGTTTAGTAAAATCCAAAACCCTCACATCTCCTGGCTTCCCTTGGCCAACTGGTTGGGTGACCTTGTCATAAAAGAAAATCAGGTTGCTGAAGCAGGACCTCCTGTTCATGAACCTGCATCCCCTATGACCAATGACAGACTTGTCTCTCAAGTGCTTTTCAGTAACTCCCAGCACAACCTTCACCAGAGTTTCACCAGGCACTGAAGTGAGACTGATAGGCTTGCAATAACCACGATCTTCCTTCCTAGCCTTCTAGAAAATTGAAACATTTATCAGCTTCCACTCAGCTGGAAGCTATTGGTGAAACAATGCTTTGTATGTTCAGTTCCTTCCTACTATGACAAAACTCAGCTAACTTTTAAAAATTAAGCCACTTCTATAAAACAAAACTTTTACTTTTCTATATTTTCATATTAAAATCTTAAGCAAAAGAGCCTTCAGTAATAGATGCAAACAGGCCAGACTGGTGGTCCCAGCCCAGATTTGGCTCCTTATACAATTCTGTCACTACTAGCACCCTCAGTTTTGTGGAAAGTTAACTCAGCTTTTAGAACTGCAGGAGATGTCAGAATCCACTCTTGCACATACTTATATGGCCAGTTGTTCAGACCAAAAGCTCCTGCTGATTCTAGACAGCCCAGGATAGACATTCTTAAGCTGCCATACAGCTCCTATAACTGGAAGAGACGAACCAACTTGATTGAAAGCATGTTTACTACATGCACATGAAGAATATGAAAAACTTCACATTTCCTAAAATCACTGTATTTGTACACACACCAAACTACTGTGAAGGAACAACAAATTCTTAATTTATGTTCCATCACAACAGGGGCATCCCCTAACTTTCCTTGTGTGAATCTCTCTGTCTTGCATTGACTAACAGAGTAAGTTTCCCCTGCTTCTTATACGATGAACTTAGAAGCTGTCAGTAATTCTAAAGATGTCATCTAAAAAGAAAAAGAAAAACAAATACAAAAACAAACACAAACAAACAAACAAAACAAACAAACAAAAAAACAAAAAACAACAAAAAACAAAAACAAAACAAAAAAAACCCTCAAGCCTCATCTAGTCTTGGAATCAATATATGAAAGTAGGGGCAAGTTCTCAAAACAAAATTGGAAAATCAAAGCACAATGATTAAACATAAGAGGAAAAAGAATTGTCACAATTTTGCATGCTTTAGCCCTCCATTTTCTCTGCATTGCAGGAAGTTTCCTGTTTGATTCAAATTTTTAATTCCTAACAATCTACCTGAAACACTTTGCACCCTTTAAAATGAAGCTATACAGTAAAAATGTCAGTTGAAAAAGCCCTCAAATGTAAGCTTTTACAATTGACTGCATATCTTATTGCAGCAGCTAACATTTCAATCAAGAAAAACTTCAGAAAAATATTAATGTAAACGTACATAGTTTATAAAGACAAAAATAGCTTTACTAACCCTTTTGTAAACATACAGCTTTCAGCAAGGGCCAGTACAGTCATTATTCAAACTCTTCTTAACCAGGCCTGCTCATTTGCTCTGCTCTCTTAATCAGGTCTGCACTGCATATGTATCTATAAATAGATAAGTTAGTCTAGGAGAAGTCATCCTCATGTATCAGTAATGGACTTCACACCTTTACACATGTCAAGACAAAAAGCAAATCACTATGCCAGTGCAGTGCAAATTCTACACACATCTGAGATAACAGCACTTTTTTGATGAAGGCACTCTTGTATTACAAACAAGGCTCCAGAGACAATTTATCTGAAGACTTAAAATTTTGACTAATCGGAGATTTTAAGAAGAGTGACAGAACTCTAATCCTACAGAACCACAATGCTCCCTCTTCCTGCAAAATACCATGTCCCTGCACCAAAGGATGAGAATTCATCTGGTCCAGAGACAGGAGAAAGAGAAAATTCACCAGAACATAACATTACTGGAAGTGAGGAATGTTCAAAATACTCATTCTATCAATCCTGTTATAAAAGTGCTAACCCTCATCAGAAGACTTCAAAAAAAAAAAAAAAAAGGGAAAAAAAAAGATCTTGCATGTGTATAACTGCTACTTTAAAACTACATGGACTACTATTCCCCAAAACATCCAAATTTGTGGAACTATATTCTAATGTTGCAAATTTTCATGTACAGTGCTCAGGAGCCTATTAATGTCACCTAGATCCTTCTAAATATGGGTATTTGGTTCAAAACCAAGCCATTGCAGACTCACTGTGAGAGCTGTTATTCAATGGCTAAGCTTCATCTACTAGGACAAGTTTTTTAGAACAAAGAAGTCCAGCCATGGACTCTACTCTGGTTCTCTGAGGGAGCCTCACTGCATGAAAGAACTGGAAACACACATTCCACTTAAATGGCAATTTTGATTTGATTGTCCAAGAAGACAACTGTATAAATGTATTGTTACATAGGGACAATACTCACTCAGTATCCTCGAAAAAAATAACAAAAAAATTCCAAAGGTAAAGCAGTTCATGCTGTGAATAAACAGATACTGGGATGATACATCAACTTACAGACAAGTAAATCTGTTTTCAGAATTATTATACTTCGGATGAAAAAGTAGCTTTTTTAAAAAGGACACCATGAAAAGACTTCTAGAGCTATATTTTACCTCTAACCAAATCTGTTTAAATTATTTGCTAGGTTTTATAATAAACATACTGATAGGATAATTAATTTTTAATGCTTGAGTGTGTACCACCATCATCTTCTTCTCTGAACCTCTTCAGTACCTGTTATTCTGCTATCCATTTAATTCACTGTGACTCACACAACAGAAGGAAGCTACAAAGGAGCATAAGTA
>VXBX01007343.1:89408-101110 GCA_013400415.1 Scytalopus superciliaris
TGGTCCAACCAGAGAAGGCTGCAGTCTTCAAAGTTCAAGTTCTCTTATAATTACTTTGTTTGCTTTGTATGCAACATGTACCAAGTTTTGGCACAATATTCAACAATCTCATATTTCTGCCAGCATTTCACTAAGTGCAAGTCTATTGCCTCAAACAAAAAAGCCAGTTTACAAATCAACAAAATACAGTTCTTCACTACGTAAGGGTCAGGTATAAATACTGGAATAAATATAAGAAATTAAGACTGGCAGATAGACACAGCTGTAACATTTAATCACATCCATAACCCATTTTATGCAAGCCATAGAATAAACAGTATTAAATAAAAAAATTCTGCCTTAACTGTAGCTTTACAATTTAACTTCTGTATAAAGCACAATGTAGTATTTACGTTTTGAGTCTTCTGCTGTAATCTTATCAGAAACTGTGAATTTTCCTATGAAAATTATTTTATCATGTACCCATGTGTTAAGCCAGTGAGTCAGTCCCTTTTTTGGGGAAAAACCCCAAACCCACGCTGTTTAAAGTAACTGATAATGGAACTCTCCTGTTTACAGTGAACCACACTACAGATAGATCAGTGAGGAATTTCAATCTTCCCCTTCTCTGTCATTCTGGAGTGAAGGAGATTACCTATCTGAAATATCAATAAAAAAATCATTCATGAAAGTGCTAACAGCTTCAGTAACTTAGTCAATGCAGATGCCACAGTGGCATTTTGCTGTTTGATTCTAACCACAAAGATCAAGACTGAAGCCATAAAATAATGGCAGTCTCTTGAACAGTCTCTTAGACACTTGTCACATCATCCATCCAATATTTAATTACATGTGAAACTTGCAAATTCCAGTTGAAATACTCAATCTTCCTATTGAATTCCATTACACTGAGCGTGTCCACAGGAGTTATTCTACTCCAAAGAAATATTGGGTATGTCCAAACTAATTGCAATTTTGTAAATGTAATTGTAAAAACAATTAACCAAAAACTTCCATAAATATCGTTAAAAGTAATTTGAAATTACAGAATGAAAATAATACAGGCAAAATGCAGTTATTAACTAGAGGCAAAACCAAACATAACCTAACATTGTGTTGACCACTTGCTCAAGAATTAGAAGAATGTTATTGAAAGCCAATTAGTGCACAGTACTAAACACAAAAGCCAAACAAGCCTCTCAAAAAACAATGACAAAGATAGACCTCAAAACTTACCCATCATTAGAACATGTCAAAAATTCTTCCTTTATTTTTGGATGCCAACAGCCCGAATTGAGCATTGCTGTGTGACCCTGCAGAAATAAACACAAAGAAGTCTTAAAATGATTTGTAAGGTTTCATATATTTTACTCCAATCGTTCAAGTGGAATCACATGAAAGCTGAGGGACCTTCTGACTGACATGACAATGATTTAACAGATTTTATGTACTCTATTCGTTTTATCCTTGCTTGTTTTCATTTCTGAATTAGAAAAACCCTGACGCTGTATTTTTTATTACAGAAAATGGTGTAGAATTGTACTTATTTTTCTCTTGGGAGAACTACAGTGCAGAGAAAGCATGAAAAAATAAGCATCAGTATAGTGTCACAAAATTTTTTCCAAGCTACAAAACAGTAACAGGCGTAACATTAACAACTAGGGTGGCACAACACACATACTCAATGTCAATCCGCACTAGCCAAAGATGTTGTTGAAGAAACCTTAGGAAACAGAATTCAAGAGTCAAGATGGATTTAACCTCAGGTGAATTTTGCATGTAATATTACAGTCAAAAATTGACTAGTCAGTTCCATTGTTTTAGGATTGAAAAAAATAGAAAGTAGGGGTTTTATGCCTAGTAAACTATTGCCATTATGGTTACTATGAATACAACTACATTACTGAACTATATATCATCCAGTTGGTTTTACTTCTTTGAAGTACAGGCACATGCTCATTGACTGTGTTCAAAGACAAATTTGGAAACTACTCCTGCAGTGCTGGAATTACTTTAGTTTGTTTTAAGCACGAATATGGAGAGAAATACTGAAAAGTTAATGATGCATTATAACCTATATTTTTGCATTTTGACTGTTGGACCACAATACACTGAAATTCTAGACATTTATAGGAAAAAGAAAATCTGAATTGTTTTTAAGCAAACAAGAACTAAAGCAGATGTTATTATTTGATGATTTTATATATGTACCACTAGCCAAAAGAAAGAGTCATCTCACAAGAACAGCTTTAGGCGAAACAGGATTTAGCCTAGTTATTTGGCAATATACTTTACAGGCAGTAAAGAAGTCAACTTTATCATCAGTTTGAGCAGTAGGTTTTATCATTACTTTTTAGGTTTAAGCTATTTTAAAAACTGACCTGAATTTAAATCATCTAGGTAAACAGAACCCTTGTGTCACAGTTTGTGGAAATACAAGGGCAAAGTGGTCAAAACTCAATCAACTGCGGTTGAAGTGCATAAAAACTACCAATGAACCCTTCTCCATTTGCATTTCTAACTATACTGAAAATACACATATTGTTGCTTATTAGTCTTACACTAAGGACATGCAAGTAACAAAACAGCCACCTACAACCGCTTCCTTGAAAGAGGTAAATTGTGTCACCACAAGAACGGAGGGTACAAAAAACTGAGTCTGAACCATATCAACAGTTAGGGGGTGTTTTTTTTGTTTTTGGCTTTGTCATGTCTTTTTCATGTTGGTTACACAAGGGCAAGGGGGAGCTGACAATGTTTACAGGATACATTTTTTTAATAGACTGGTTTCTTGTACCATCATGGAAACATTAGCTGGAAGGCACCTCCAGAGTTCACCTGGACCAGCCTCCTGCTCAGTGACAGGTTACAGCCACCATTAGATCGAGTCAGCTGTGGCTTTATCCAGCTGGGCCTTCCAAGCCTTCATGGCAGAAGGTCCCACAGCTTCCAGCATGTGCCAATACACAAACAAGACTACTGCAACCCAGAAACAGGGCAGTCTTCCGCCATTCCATTTATATTTGACATTACCTTTGTGTTTGTCATATCCACGATGTACTGGTCTCCTTTTATACATTCCATTACTGGGAAGCCATCTCTGTCAAGAACTTTTGCCTGAGAGTTACCAGAGACAACAAGAATGACATCTCCTGTGCTGCTGTACTGCAGAGATTTAATTTGGTGACTAAAAAGGAAAGAAAAAATAAAATAAATAAATTAAACATTTCAACTAACTTTCCTGTAAACCTGCATTAAAACAAAAGTGTCAATGGTGAGAAAACACGCTGCACAAATAGACCCATGTACATTCCTCTATCAAAAAGCTGTGGGCAAAAAACCCTTATATTGACAAATTAAAGTTTTTTATTCCTCTGTGTGTTTGCATGTCATATTTCCTTCAACCACACATCTCATCAAACACCTAAAGTATAATTTGTGGCAAACTTACTTAACTTAAAGAATGCCATGGGATTCCAATGGGAAAACAGCATATGCCAGATTTAACTGTTCTTTTTCATCTTCTCAAAAGTAAAATGTGGAATTACAGTACTCTATAAACTACTATAAATGTATATTGTAGTCATATAATTAACTCTGTTGTACACTGCACATAGGGAAATTAGTCATAGGTCAGCATTCTTGAATCTTTTTCTACATTCAGGGCTTCGGTGTCACCATCACCACTGAAAACATGACAATCTGCCTAGTCTACCATGTCTTAGGTAACAGCACTCTCATGTTCATCTTCTATTGATTGAGAAAACCTGGGACTGAAAGCATGGAATAATGAGACAACAATCATGAACTGAAATGGGAAAGTTGATAGATAAACGAGAAGCCCAGTCCCAGCTTCACCATCTTCTCTCAGCATTCTGATTTATGAACAAAGTTCACAGCTCTTGCTGTATCTGCAGCAGATATCCCTTTGATCCCTTCTACTCCATTACAAGGATAGCAAAAAATGCAAAGCACTCTATCCACTTCACACCTGCCAAAATTTATATCCTGGGCATATTAACATAATGTGCACTGTAACATTACTTTATATTAATGCTTCAGCTCTGCAGCTAGATAATCTTAAGTACAGGACTGGAATGCATTTGCCAGCTAAATTGGGATTCCCACAGCGTCCAAAGTGTTCTCAAAGAAACACCTTCCTTTTTGCTAAAAACATGACCAGGTGCACTTACAGAAAGCTACTTTTTAACACTATTTCCCATCAGTACAGTTAGTACTCAGATGATCAACAAAACCAACTATGCAACTTGTAACTAATGGAACGTTTCAGATCTTATACAGCAATGACTTCATGACTGACTCAGCAGTAGCTGTTATCTGTAAAATCTGTCCTCAAACCATGAGTTACTACACAAAACACTTAAAACACTGGAATACTTATTTTTAAAAGTCTGCACTGATCATGGTAATGTAAACTAAGTTTCTTATTCAAAAAATGTTTGGCAAAAGTGATTACATTATAATTCAAAAGCCAAAAATTGCTTCAAGCACCCTATTATGTAATACCAACTGGCAGCCAAATTGGAAAGAGTATTATAAACTCTGATTTTTAATAATAGGGAGACACTCAAATCTGGGATTTTCTAAAATAGATCACAGGCAATGTCTGGAAAAGCATCCTGATCCTCAAGAGCAAAAATGAATACTTTGTCAGAAGCGAGGAAACATTCAGACTGCTTGCAGTTTTTATACTGCATTTATGTCTTAGACCACTATTACCTGGTACTACTAAATTTGAATGCAGTTTTCTGTTGAATCTGAAAATATTTCCCTAAAATGTCCAATCTTAAGAATAGCTTGCAGATAAGTTAGCAATCTTTTTTTGGGGGGAAAAGTGATGGTAAAATATAAGCTTAAAATGTCACTTATTCCTGACACAATTAATTTAGTGTTTTACAAGGATTCACAAGTTATTTCTATATAAATGTTCTTTGTGAAATTCTTGTGGTTTGAGTATGTGGATGTATAAATAAATTACATAAAACATAAACAGGAAATAGAATTGACTGGTGTGAAGTTTGGGGATCTCACTTATGCTGCAAGTCTCATATACTGATTTTAGGGGTTTTTTAAAATCTATTATTTAAATACCACTTCTTTATCTTTTTGTAAACATAAAAAAAGAGCTGTATCTCCGTCTGGTAAAAAGATTCAAAAGTCCTTTCATTCTGACATCAAGACATGCTGGTAAACACTGTGTGGAACATTATATAACTTGAGTGCAGATGTGTATATATATATTCTTATATTACTTTTTTCAGTATGGAGTTTACTGCAAGTACTATTAGCATTCACAGACTTCAAAGAATTCTGAGGAGTTCTGGTATGGAAACTTTAGGTGTTAGCAGAAATCCAGATCTGGAGCCATAAATTTAGTTTAATTTTAAGAAGAAAAGAGTCTGAGATCTATTCTATATGGTCAAGGCTCCACTTTGTAGCATAATATCAGTTGCTTTATTGATTTCTCCTTGGATGTAAAGTTGAGGGGGGGGAAAAAAAGGGCATGACAAAAAAATAATACCTCAAACCACACTTCTTTGTAAAATGTGAAAGCAAGCATAAGGCAAAGCTTTTATGTGTGTGGAAAGTATTTGTGTGTCATGATTATACCTATGTATGTAGCTCTGTTCTGCAAGTCCTTGCAAAAAGGGCTGTGCACATTTGGTGGCTTTAAATCAAAATTACTCTGATTAATGCTATTAAAAGAAACTGTTTTTCTAAGTTTCCCAATACTTTTGCTATAACACTAATAAGAACCAAAAATATTTTCTTAAAGAACTGCCTCTGCAGAGCCTCATTCTTGGTTATGCTCCAGCAAACATCTGAAAAGTGCTATGTTTTGGGATGTTGCAAATACTCTGCTTATAGAAGCAATTTTTGGACATGCTTTAAAAAGTCATATTGCACAGCCATGAAGATGTTGGTTTTTTGTTTCCTTTAGGTAAAGGTTATGGAAGTCTTCTCTCTCAAACTAATTTTTTCACCTGAAGGACTTGATAAATTACTATGCTCCATTGTGATATGTGCTGTAAAATAAGTTACTTTTGCTTTTTAGATGAAAGCAAGGTTTGTTCAGATATGCTGATACTGAACTAGTAAGAGCAATAAGACAAATTACAAACAGTGCCATGTTCATGGTATTAATGTCTGCAGTTTTATTTTCAGTATTTCAGTGTCTGAATACAGTTTTTTCATAAGACTCTATAGGCCTTTATTTATTGTGGATTCTTTCAGAAATCAGATTTCACTTCTGAGTTCTCTGATCATACCTAGTGGTCCGATTTTCTTCTTGCATAAGACATGTATCAAGTGAAAATAATCCTTGTCTAGTTTTTGAATGTTCATTTTTAGTTCTTACATTTCAATAGTGATAACTGGAGAACATGAACTTGTGGTTTGAGGATGCTGGGTGTTTTCTTTTGACATTGAAGTATGAGAAATAAAAGTAATGATAGTACCTGATAAGTACTTCATTCTTCATGAAGTGCTCCAGTGGGGCTCAGGAATGTTTGAATCATGTGACTGGGCAAGAGCACTTGGAATTACAACCAAGGAAAATTTTTGAATTCCAAAGACATATTTGATCTGCAAAAGCTGAACTGATGAATTCTTTAATCTAGGTTTATCAGTCCATCTGCAGAGAATATTCTAGAGTTTAGGTATTGTCTCTCCTGTGTGGGTTTTCTTTTAATATCTTTCAGTGCTTTCTCTGAGCTTAATGTATTTGCCATCTTTCCCATCTTCTGACAAAGTATGCATTTTTGTTCTGGAGGATCAGGATGCTTTTCCAGACCTTGCCTGTGACCTATTTTAGAAATTTCCAGATTTGAGTGTCTCCTTTCTATTAAAAATCTCCTACTGTGGAAGTAAAGACTATTAACTCTTTCTTACTCCCCATTTACGGCAGAGGGAAGGAAAATACCATTTCTATGCTTAAAACTAATCATGTAAATGAGATTCATGTCAGAAAAGTCTGAATGTGACTTCACATTTAGAGACTTTTGTTTATTCATTAATTTTAAAATTTCACATTTACTCAATTCTGTTTTTAAAGCAAATGTGCCATTTGTCCATTTATTATAAAAAGTCAAATCTGTCAAAGAGATTAGAAATGCATAATGTATCAAAGCACACTTTTTATTTTCCTGATTTTTTCACAGTTCAGAACAACAGTAGAATTCCTTTCTAGTTTGCTCCTTTTCCAGCTAACAGCCCTGACTTTTTCTCACATTTCGTTATCTAGACTCTTGGCATATGTATAGTGAGTTATACACATTTTATCCCTCCAAACTAACCAAAATTCAGCTGTAGCTTTTTAAAAAAATACTGATTAAAAATAGACATTCCAAGTACTGCTTACTCTTGTGCATAACAAATTACAAGCCCCTTGTAAGATGCTTTCGGATGCTTAAAAAAGTGCCCCAGATTACTTACACATTAGAAGGTACCTTGCTAAAAAAGGTATTTTACTTGATGAATATATTTATCTAAAAGTTCACTTTGTACTATTGTTGGAGTTCTAAGTCACCAGAAAAAGCATGAAAAGACATAAGCAGACAAGTTATTTTATTCACATTCCACTTAGTATAAAAAATACCAAGGTATACTAGAGCCTTTTAAACAAGCTACCTTACAAGCTTTTTGTGCACTCTACCAGGAGTTTAACACAGGCTTAAGTGCAAAATATCATTCTTATGCCTACCATTCACAAGGCTGGAGCGACCGAAAAGCTTGGAGAGAGGCATCCATTCCAGCGAAATCCCAAAATTTTACATCGTAGTCATATCCACCAGTTATCAAACGAGCACCTGAAGGATCCAATCCCAAAGCAGAAACCTGTACAAGAAAAGAAAAGAAAAGTTAAGTTACAATCATTCAAGTTCTTTTTTTTATATATATATAATATTTTTCTTTAATTCTTCAGGTGTCACAAAAAAACTTCCTCCAGGCCAATTACTTTCAGATGTCTAACTCTGTATGAAAAATTACAGATAGGTATGTAAAAAAGTTACAATAATTTGCACGTAAGGATGCTTACATATATGTATCTTCTTTACACATACACATGAAAAGTACTGACAGTCACTGTGATTTAATGCAGACACATAGAAGTACCACCAAAAACACTCTTGTCTCTAAGATATATCAGTCTACTACAGTACTTTTTTTTTTTCCAAAGCTTTAGTATATACACTCTGTTATGGAGAGTTTTAAAACTTATGTAAACTGTTGAATAGTTCTCACAGAAAACATTTTAAAGCATGGAATTTAGCATGAGATATTCCCCTTTCCACGCTCTGTTGAAAAAGTAACCTAGTGAAAACAACTGTCCCAATAAAAACAGCATGTATGAATGCTGTTTATTCTTTCAGGTGGACAGTTTGCTTTGCCAAGATTTAGATTTCTCTTAAATGGAATAGTAAGAACTTCTTATAAGTCTTGTTTTTCCAGTTTCACGTAGAAAAGTTTCACGCAGTTACTCCTTATTTTATGAAAGACTCATTTCTAGTCATCTTACGGTTCACGGCTTCTGACCAGGTCTCTGCTGGTCACTTTTTAAAAATCACCTCCTACTGGCCCAGGAGCAGGCAATTCCAAAATGTCAGAAGTCAAGCAGCCATGGCAAAAGGCTGATGTCATCACAACACCTATCTTGTGATTTTTCAGTGGTCTTGGGGAATCCAGAAAGGCCCCAGCTGACTGGAAGCTGGTGAATATTGTTCTGATTTTCCAGAAGAGCAAGAAGGAGGACCCCAGAAATCAGACCTCTTAGTCTCACTTCAGTGGCCAGTAACATCATGGAAATTATTCTGGGAGGTATTGAAAAAGACCTGGAGGACAACTCATTGGTCATAGCCAGTGCAGCTTCATGAGGGGAAATCTCTGCTTATCAAATCTGATTTTCTTTTATGACAAGGTAACCCGTTTAGCTGATCAAGGGAAACCTGTTGATGTAATCTTTTGGGATTTCAGCAAAACTTCCCATACTGTCTCTCACAGGATCCTTCTGAAGAAGATGTTCAGCACACAGCTGGATAAACACATCATGTGGAGGGTGGGCAACTGGCTCAAAGGTCAAGTGCAGCGTAATAGTGAATGGGGTGACATCAGACTGGTGACCTGTTGGCCGAGTTCTCTTCAATATCTTCATTAATGACTTCTATGCAGGACTCAAAGAACTTTGACACTACGTTTGCAAACCAAAAACTATGAGGAGCTGTTGACTCTCTCAAGGGCAGAGAGACCTTGACAAACTAGAGAGCTTGGCAGTCACCATCCACATGAAGTTTAACAAGGGCAAGTGCCCAATTCTGTACCAGGGACAGGATAACCCTGGATGTGTGTATAGACTGGGGAATTATATGCTGGAAAGCAGACCCATGGAAAGGGACCTGGGGGTCCCAGCTGATGGCAAGTTGAACATGAGCCAGCAGTGCCCTGGCAGCCAGGAGGGCCAACCCTGTGCTGGGAGCATCAGGCACAGCATTGTCAGCTGGGTGAGGGAGAGGATTGTCCTGCTCTGCTCTGCACTGGGGTGGCCTCACCTCGAGTCCTGAGTGCAGATTGGGGCACCACAATTTAAAAAAGGTGTAAAGCCATTAGAGAATGTACAAAGAATAGCAACGAGGATGGTGAAGGGTCTGAAGAGGAAGCCGTATGAGGAGTGGCTGAGGGCACTCTGTGTGTTCAGCCTGGAGAAGAGGAGACTGAGGGGAGACCTCACCGCAGTCACAACTTCCTCACAAAGGGAAGAAGAGAGGCAGGCACTGATCTCTTCTCTGTGGTGACCAGTGTGACAGAACCCAAGGGAATGACCTGAAACTGTGACCGTTTAGGCTGGGTATTAGAAAAAAGTTCATCCCCCAGGGGGTGGTTGGATACTGGAACAGGCTCCAGGGAAGTGGTCACAGCACCAAGTGTGACAAAATCCAAGGAGTCTTTGGATGATACTTTCAGGCACAGGTTATAACTCTTGAGGATGGTCCCGTGCAGGGCCAGGAGTTGGACTCCATGATCCTTGTGCATCCCTTCTGTCTCAGAATATTCTGTGATTCTGTAATGCAGGTACTCCACAGTATTTCAAACATACAATGCCTTGTATAGTCCACAGATTGAAAGTAGTACTTTCAAGAAAACCAAGATGTGGCAGAAATGATGCTCCTATTCACCAGGCAACTGATTCCTCATAAACCTAAATATCCTGCTTTAATTTAGAAGCACTCACTTGCAGAAATCTTATCTTTTACAGAAGGTCTAAAATCTCATTCTTCTAAAGAATGTCAAAGATCATCAAATGCCCTCATGCAGTGGCCCCAAAAAAATGCAATTTAAAGGTTCAACATTTTTCTTTTTACTTGCCTAAATGAAATGTTTAAAGGTAGTGCTTTGTGCTCTCCCTAAGAATGCATTAAACCTGACATAGTGGTTATGTCACCATGACATAATTCATTTTCAAATGGAACAAATGCAACCTCTTAAGCATTTCCAGAAAATATGCCCCTTTTACAATTTCAATGGAAATGTTGAACCCTAGTCATGTCATTCACGATTTCTGACATGCAGAAAAACTGAGCATCTCCAGATTAAGCTGAACTCTCAAGTGTTCTGTTCTGCAGTAATTACAATATGAGGGAGCAGCTCTGATAGATGTTACAGAAAGCACAATGCTCAGAATACTTCTGACTATGTATTCTTTCTTCTACCCACCTACATATAAAAAGTGCAAGGAGAAAAAGAAATATACATATATCTCTCTGAAGTTTCAAGGGGAACAGTAACTCCTCTTATACTGTGCAAGCAAGACAACCAGGAAATTAATCAGGTTTCTGGAAAGACTCTCCAGCTTGGGAAATCTTTTCTGAGATTTCTCAGCTGCACAGGAATAGAGTCATCATCACATCCACATTCACTAGATTGAAGAGCTACAGATGGGATACGTAACTTCAGCTGAAATACAGTACTCTATACAAACATAACCAGAAGACTGTATTTAAAAACAGAGGCAAAACACCAAAATCAAGACACAAAGTTTCTCCCATCCTTATAGGTGTCTAGGGTCATGGGTAAGTAGTTTCACTACCCTAAAACAAACAAAAAACCCAAAAGATATAGAGCACTTCTGCAGAAGGGTTTTTTGAATTACATGTTTCATTTACTGCATCCAGTCAATTCCAACTGTGCTATATATAACCCACATTACAATTCACCTCTGTTCTAGGTGATGACAGCTGCATTCTCCTGCAGTCAAAATACCTCAGAAGTCTTCGAAAAAAGAAACTTCCACTTTACAAAGCCTTTTAGGTAGAAACAACATAAACTTATTACTTAAGAAGCCATGAAAAGATTTACTGGTTTAACATAGAAAAATACAACTCAAAAAAATCTTACCTAATAAAGTTTGTTAGGAAATGTATTCCAGAAACATACTGCAGCAGCAGTTACTGTCACATGTGAAATGGGAAGCTGGTTTGCACTACAACACTATTCTGCAAACTCTGGTATTCATAGAAATTAGTACACAAGGAAGTTGCATGCACTGTGTGTAGAAAAATTCACTCTGTTTAGTGTAATTCAGTGCACCTTCTACAGGTCTCAGAAGAGAATACTTTTTCTTTATAAACACACTTTTTACTTCTTTCCACTCCTACCTCTACATCTGTATGCCTAGTCCTATCATAAAGCAAATGGGTAAGCCTTATCAC
>VXBX01007343.1:101754-115939 GCA_013400415.1 Scytalopus superciliaris
CTTATCACCTCTCTGCACTTCAAGATAGATGCCAGATTACTGGATAGACACTTTTTAAAAAACTGTATTTTTGAAAGCCTATAAAAAAATTTACCTGTCCTGTTAAATTTAAACACCAGAAAAATCCTTTTAATTGTCTGATAAATATTAATTCTTAAAAAGTCAAAATATTAATTTGCAAATTATCNCTATAAACACAGACCTTCTATCAATCAGTACAGAAAAACAGCTGAATTTGTGTTGAAAGATGAGATTAGTCAGAGAAAAAAACATATTGAGCAAAGAAATGAGAGTTCCAAGTTGGACAGTGGTTCTTCAAAAGACATTGAAGGAGAAATATTGGGGGTAATACTGGAGAAATATGGTAGATAATATTGGAGAAAAGATGCAGTCAAGGAAGAACAAGGTTTCAAGACATAAAGAACAGCATATAAAAGGCACTGAAAGATTCAAGAATAATGAAGTATTCAGCTGCAAAGTCTTAGAAACTTTGGCAAAAACATCCTCTTTTAAACCCATGACCAGAGAAAGGTATAGTTTAGACCTATGTCTGCAGTAGCCTAGAAAAGAAACTGACGATTTCAGAGAGCACAATTGATGAATAGGAGACTACAAATGAAGCTGTATTTGGGTTATTACAAGAAATTGGAGAGGCAGCCCTAAAACACACTTTCAATTGTACTAAGAAAGGACAGAATAAATAAGAGATTAAGGAAAAAAAATTTTGTTTATGAACTTTAGCTGATAATAAGTATTTGTTAAATTATTTCATAGACTGATGAAGTTTTTAAAAAGCATGAAGTGTTGAAAATGTGTTATCACTTACTGTCTTTGTTCCATGTTGCAGTGTAATTTCATGAGAATCTGGAATTTTCTTGACAGGGTTCTGAAAAAGACGAAAATGTACCTCTGTTAGAATAGCACTATCAATGCCAATAATCCAATAAACATGTGAAAGTAAGAAAGCTTTTCCTTACACCAGCCATAACATGAGGAGGAGAAAGAAGGAGAAAGTCATAAACAAAAGGCTGATATCACAATTTTATTTACATGGATATACCTCTAAAAATATAAGGAAAAATAGTTTTTAAAGTATGACACAGTCTTAAGTAGGAATTTTTTTTCCTCTTTAAAAAACATTAATTCACACAGAAAGGAATGTACTGAAGTACTTCTAAGCAAATTTCTACAAAGGTCATGTGAATAATTACTCTCAAAATGCTTATTTATCCGGTACTACTCAAGTTTCCTAAAACAGACACAGTCTATCCACTTGATGCCTGACATCTTTGTTATAATTTTCTGTTGCCCAAGTCAGATTTTAAAGTAATTTTTAAGCACACTTTATACTATATCTTATATCTTTTTCCATATCTATCTCCACTAATCCCTTCACAGTTTCCATGCTTCACAGAAAGTCTCTCTTGTAGCATAAGGCTCGTTTCCTTTATACTGGCTTTACCTTCTTTAACAGTTCTATTCTATTTATTTCTCTGATAAAACTGAAACTTTCATTATCTATGGTTTAGGCACACCTACTCTTGTTCTAACTTCACTTCTTCCCACTAACAACAGCTCTTGCTCCCAGAACCAATGTGCAATTTCTCTTTCCACACATATAAATACAGATTTGAGTCGGAATAAGACTCATACCCTGTTTTCACACTGACAGCATGTGCAAATCCCAACAGCCACAGGTGTTTGAAGGGTAACCAGAGTACTGGTATGGAAATCATATGTGCATCTAAAAGGTACGCCTCGGTTCTGTCTGGGACAGAGTTATCTTTCCCCACAGCAGCCCTCCCAGTGCTGTGCTGGGTACCGGCAGCCAGAAAGGTGTGGGTAACACACAGTATTATGGGCACTATGGGCAGGCTTGCATGGCACTCAGGCTGTGCCTGCAACATCACCCCACAAGGGTCTGTACCCTGGGGGTGGGCAAGATCTTGAGAGAGGACACAGCCAGAACAGCTGAGCCAAGCTAAGCGAAGAGCTTTCCATACCATGGTATCTCCTTGGCAATGAAAGGTAGGTGTGTGTTTGGGTATGTCAAGCACTCATTACATACATTTGTCTTCCAGAGCAACCCACTTTGCACACTGGCGCCCCCCTGGGAAGGGGCAGGGCATTGCCTGCTGATGGGAGGTAGAGAATAAAGCTTCAGTTTTACTTTGTTTCTACACAAGGCCTTCACTTATACTTCATTAAACAGCCTTTATCTTGACCCATGGTATTTTTTCCATCTTACTCTTTTCTCCCAGCTCCATCCTGCTGAGGAGGCAAGTGATAAAATAGCATGGTGGGCACCTGGCATCCAGCCAAAGTCATCCCACCACACGGCAACAGTAAAGCTTTACAAATAGCTACACATGACATCCTGAAAGGTATAAACCACATGGCATTAAGTGACACTTCCACAGACTGAGTGGTTTAGAAGCTGAGAAGCAGCTGTAATTCAAAATTCTCAAGTGAACTTGTGATAATGAAGATTAGTGTACTGTTCAAGAGACACTATAAAGCACATGGAAAAAGCTCTAATACAAAATAAGTTTTCAAGGCTTCTTCATTCCCTACACTGTTAGCTGGTATTTGCTTTTCTTGGGATGCAAAAACTGCTCAAGAGGCACTGCCCGCCTGCACTTGCCATCTAAGCACATTCCATAAAAGCAGAAGTGTGAAAAGGAAACAAACAGCTTCCAAGACTCATTCTGTCCTCACCCACAACAAGAGATGTACTATTTCTGTGAATCAAAGGCTTTCACAGAAACCATCTGTTGCTGGAGGGAGAAACAGCATTTTGATCATTCTTATCTTAATCAGTGCAAAGTTGCTTTTTCTGCATTGGAATACTGTAAAGTTGTTCATGACATATACCTTACCACAACAGTAAGTATTGTATGTCTGTATTTAGCACTGAATTTAATTTTCAGAGGGTATCTTAACTACCTTAAGAGTTCTTTGACCAATTCAGAGAAAATTTTATTAATAAACAAAATGAGCTAGAACAAACTTAGTTCATTTTAGGTGCTGGCTCCTCCAGTAACACTAATTAAACTCCTTTTCTCATGAGAAGAGCGAACCACTCACACTAAAATAGTTTTGCTTTAAAGCACACTCATGGTGAACACTATTCTGGCTACTTATCTTCAGGGCAGAATAACAGATAGGAATATATTCTGCCACCTGATAAATCAAACATCCTAAGCCTGAAAGTCAGACACTTGGCGACTGGCAATGGTGCTAAGCTCTGCAGTTTCCAAGGGATGCTGACAGTTAAAGTAACTGTTTAGACTACTCAAAACAAAAAAATTAAGATAACAACATCCAGGGACATATCTTGGCATAATATCTTCAAATTATGCCAAACAAAAAACCAAGGTGGCTTATTCTACGAACTTCCTAAATAACTCAGAATGATATATATATCTCTACTCTTCTACAACATGTCCATATGCACACAAGATAATCAGATGCAACTACCACATCTCCAGTTATTGCATTCCCAAGGATAAAGATTGTCATAAAATCCTTTTTTCACACTTAGAAGCTAATACATTTATGTTGATTTGAACATCCAGACAGCACACATACTGGAATATTACTGTAAGCCAAAAAAAAAAAGAGTTTGCCGAAAGTGTACCTGCATTTTTCTAGGACTTCACTTGTTGCTTGGACTGCAGATGCTAGGTTTACACAAACTCATTCTACTACTTTACTAATGTTCTTGTCCAAAAATTGTACTGTAATTAATACTAGAGGAAAGAAAATCTTTACAGGATTTTTTTTTTTCCTGTGGGCTTCTTGCTGTTGTTGTTCTTTTTTTAAACCATGCCAAGAAAAGACAATGTTTTAATATTTCAACTTTCTCTTCCAGCAGAAACAAAGAAAACAGTCCTGGTGTTGGCGTATCTCCTAATACTTTTACAAAAATTCTCAATTCCTTGGTTTCCATAAGCCTAATATATAATAAATCTGTGAAATACTGTATTCTAGGAGTTCACAGTTTTTCTCAAAAACAAGAGAAGTCCCACCTTTAAAACAACTTGTGCAAAGAGACACTGTAACTCACCATCATATCTGCAGCATGCACTTCCTTTTTTTTCCAGGGAATTCCAGACATAGTTGACTGTTAAAACTCCTGTGCCTGACAACACAGCTCTATTTACTGCACCACTGCCAGTAAATATTGCAGATTTTTTTCCCCTGCTTGTTCCTTTGGGAGCTTCCTTACTCTCAAGCAATACTCAGAAAATATGACACCAGAAACCAGAGACTGAAACTAGGTCAGTCTTGCCAGTATCTCTTAAGAAAAATCAAAGAAAAAAAAAATCAAATGAACCAAAATTATTTACCTTCTCATGGCCCAACCAGAGAAAGGCAAAATTACATCTTTAAGCCTAAAAAACCTCTACTGTGCTGTTTGCAGAGCTCTGTATATCACTAAATGGAAATTACATTGTATGACAAAGACTTGCAAGTTGTAGGTAAACTTTCACACAGAAAGACCTTACACAGGAACTTTTCTGGATACCCACAAAACTACAATTTACAGGAGAAAATCACTTTTTTTCCTTTCTGTTTTTAGTAGTCCTTAGATTGAAGTATAAAGGATCCTGCCTTCTTTGAGGATTTTAAGATCATATGTTGCCCTGGAAGAAAATACAACTTTCTTTTTCTGGCTAGCTCCCTTGTTCTCAGTTCTCTCCTGAAACACTGGCTTCCTGAAAACTTCAAAAGTTGGAGGGACTTCTCACAAGAACATGTGAAGGACAAGGGGGAATGAGTTTAAAATGACAGAGGCTTGGTTGAGATTAGATATTAGGAAGAAATTCTTTACTGAGGGTGGTGAGACACTGGAACAGGTTGCCCAGAGAAGTTGTGGGCACCCCATCCCTTCAAGTGTTCAAGGCCAGGCTGGATGGGGCTTTGAGCAACCTGGTCTAGTGGAAGGGGTCCCTGGCCATGGCAGCAAGGGTGGAACGAGATGACCATCAAGGTCCCTTACAAATCAAACCATTCAATGATTCTATGAATATACTACACTAAAAAAGCCTTCTGGGGCAAGTGGTTTCCTATATTCCACATGGGAGATGCTGTCTGTTTGTGGGCAGGAGCGATGAGAAGGGAGAAAGAGCTACTACACTTTACAGAGACTTCTCCACTTCTGGTGAAACTACAAGTTTTGCAAAACAATTTTCACAGAGATAGTCTGACACTGATAGTTGCTGCCTTACTTGATGACAGATGGAAAAGACTGTGGTCCTAAATGGGCAGCAGGAATAGCTGCTGGAAGTAGAAGGCGGACAACAAACCATAGCAACCAATGGTGATGGAATTACTTCCATCTACTGTAAGAAACCGCAACTCAACTTCCCAGAAAAGGACTCCCTGCAGAAATCACACAAATCCCAAGCTGTCTGGCAATTATGAAAAAAGAACTTTGTATTTTCATGCCTTTTGCTTAAATACATCATGTTCATGTTTTCTTTCCAGTTTTTTTTAAAGCCTACTCTCTTTCCATCCAAAATTACTGTATGGCAGGGAAAAGCAAATGCCATACTGCTGTCAGGCAAAGCAGGGAGAGCAGGAAGGTTTGAGACTCTTTGGAAGACTTTCATTTTTGAAACCAGACACAGACTGACAATGCTGAAATCTACCTTGTGACCAGATACTAACAGATTTTTATCTTTTCCATTTTCTCCAGCAAAGAGTTCAAAACAGTAAGCAGAATTATAAAGAATAATCAAGAGTAACAGGCAGTGTTAAAATGAGAAACATAATGTCTCCTAATAAACATGTACATGCTTATGTAACGTACTGAAAGAAAATGCTCTTAAGAGATTTAAGAATAAAAACATGAGCAGGCAACTCATGAACCACCACAACAGAAAGAATGGGATTTCTGACACAGTAATTCCCACACCAGACAGCTACAATACCACAAGCTCTTCACAGAATCATTAGAGTTGGAAGGAAACTCTGGAGATTCTCTAGTCCAACTGCCCTGCCAAGGCAGGGTCACCTGGAGCAGGTGATGCATGAACATGTCCAGGTGGGTTTGGAATGCCCCTGGAGAGGGAGATTCCATGACATCCCTGGGCAGCCTGTAAACTTTAAACAGATAAAATACCACAGAAAACGACCGAATTCTGGAGATAAAGCAGTTTATCTCAATCACCACAGAAATCCAGTCCAGCTGCTGCAATATCTAGGTACAACCATATATCAATACAAATAGCAGAAGACTTCAAAGCTCATGCTTCCAGTTGCTCTCTAATATCTGTATCAAACTGTGTTTGGTTTAGGGGTCCAAGTATTCTCCCTGAAACATCACCTAAAACACAACCTAAGTGCTTCTCTTTTCAGTGGAAAGAAGTTTTAGAAGTCTATAAAATTTCACAGGGGAACATTTGCTCAGCAACCTTCAGTTGGAATTAAGCTCAGACCCAAAACCACAGTTTCTTTCCTTTCTACCCAATGTCCAACTTTGATAGGAAAGTGAAGGAATCTGAGAGACTATTTTAGTAATGATGAACAGAGAGAAGAGAATCCTGTTCTTGTCTTCAATATTGAGCCTGAAACACCATACGAAGATAGATAAAAGGGTGTTGAGGGGAGTATTTCACAGATCTGGAAGAAAACATGCCTCATTCCTCTTTTCAAACTAGATAAATGTTTTAAGCTGTTAGGCACCCAATTGAATTTTCCATGACAGCAGAGAAAGGTGAAGGCAGTAATAAGAGGTCTAATTTATTTTTTCTGCTCTTTTTTAAACTCGTTTTTCAAACAAACACACACGGATGTCATGTTCTGTTCCACAATCATGCACTGATTAAAACCATATTACTTGTAGAATGGGCAGGTTTTCCAAGCCACACTTTTTCAGTCTTTTCCTCTACAAATTAAACTGAAAATAAATGTGTAAGATATACACTAAGGTAGCACAAGTGTACACTCAAGAGAAAGATGGGGTGTGAAAAACCACAGTGTGAGAGATGGGTCAGATGCTGTTCTACAGAAACAGAAAAATAGAAACATTTTTGAGTATACAGGAATGTATTATCCACAAACTTCCATGCAGAAGGAAGCACGCAGATTTGAAAGGACATTTCAACAGCTTTTAATTTCCTCTTTTAGGTGTTAGAATTGACAGATGTATTCTCATTCAAACTTGCATGTTATTAGACTCAGCTTGGCCCAGATTCATATAATCTGAGTTTCTGAATGTGATGCATCCAAATAAGGAAAACACTTCAGACTTCTATATAGCCTTCAAAAACATGCAGATAACTCAAGATGAATCAGAGTACCAAAAAAAAGGAATCATTTAGAGACCTCTCCTCTTCATCAATTACTCAGGGAAGTGCAAGGCAACTAAATTCCTAACATAGGTGTCTTGATTACATTGGATGAATCAGGGCCTATGTGTCTGTATTATCTAAACTTCTGGTCTGAAAAAGATAAAGGAAAATATTCTGGAAAACAGGAGGATACATGCAAACCCTGGTATGAATTGTCTTGGCTAATATTCCCATGAAACACCCACAATATCAGTTGCTCATGGAAAAACACAGATAAACCATAACTACATGACAAATGCAAAAGACCTTCAAAATTAACAGAAATTCTGGAAGGGCCCTACAAAATGCTATTGCTTACAGTTACACTCTAATTTGGGTAACAGTCAAAACCGCACAGAACTTAGGTCTCAATTTTTAAGTTTTAAGATTAAGGAGATTATATTCTTTGCTTTAGTCAACTAAAAGGTATTGCATTCAAGATTTAAGGAGATGAACTTCCTTTCAAATGCCTACAGGAGGTAAATTTAATTATTCAATATGGAAATGCTACTGTGGCTAGCTTCTCTTAACATCATCCAATTCACAGACTTATGAATTTTTTTCTTATGATCCAAACCAGACTGCTTTGTCAGGTTCAACCAGCAAGGGAAAAGACCTTAGATTAAATCTTTATTCCAACACAACTGTCTAAAAATAATAAATTTCTACGGTATTATAAGTCACATACAACATATTCTATAAGATGATGGGTCAAATGGTAATTCAGACTGTGTCCTGACACAACAGGTAACCTCAATTAATTCTCCTCTTCCCTTTCATGCCACTTACTGGCACATTCCCTTATGCAAAGACTCCCAATGGCTTAGCAGTTTAGAAAACCTATTACAAGGAGAGTCTCAGCATGTTGGCGAGTCTCTTTTTTAGATACAAACATCATACTTTCAAAGTACAGCAAAAAGGCTGCCTGATCTGTCTCCTGGAAGAGAGTTTTAGATAGATTTCAGGAGGTTACTATTTTTCATCTAGATTCTAAAATTTCATTCAGATGGTTTCTAAATTTGTAACAAGCCCTGATTAATGAAGTCACAGTTTATACTAATATTTATGACCTGGGAATTATCCTCACAATGTATACCAGAGAGTTTCTTGAGTCTCTTCTAAAGCAAGCTATAATCATTGATAAAACTGACTTAAATCTAAAATTGCCTGTAATTGTTCAAGTTGTCCTTGCAGTTTCTGGAAGACTGAGTTATTTAAGCTGAGCATTCTGGTGATACTTCAGATATGTTACACTCTGCTCAAATAACCACCTACCTATTTAATCTTTATCTTCTCACTTTCAAATGTGTATAAATAGAAATACTTCATATTTGCTGAAACAGTAACCACAACTGACACACGCCACCAAAAAGGCACCCATGCTCAGTCAAGGCACACTCAGTTTTACTACAGTAAAAAAAACAAACAAAAAAAACCCCCTACTACTACCTGTCACATTAAGAATGAAAAAAATCTCTAGCATTTTCAGTCAGACATATTCTTTATTAAGGTTATTCTTTAGAGTTGACTTGAGTACTTTGTTTTAACGTAACAAAATACTTGCTTTTACCCTGAGACATTAAAACAGCTCACACAACCACAGATCAGCTGACAATGAGGAGAAATAAAATAACCTCTGAAAGCTCTGCTCAGGCTAGCAGGTATTCAAACAATAGCTTAACTATGAAATCAGAAAAGACAAACATTTGTAAACATTCAACTTTTTGGAGCTGAAGTGCCAAATGCTTGGTTCGGATGCGAACAGGGCCTTGCTTACGCATCCACATATTTTACATTCAGCTCGCTAAGAATTTTGTACCACAGATTCCACATGGGATTTATACCACAGGCAACATGCCCTAAAAGACACTCATGAAAGAATCCAAAACCAAAACATAGGATGCATGACCAGACTGAACTTAACATTTGTTAATGCATAACACTTTTCAGCCTGCTAGCCAGTTCACTTAATTATTTATATTAAACTTGCTCTAAAACATCTTTTATCTAAACTATACAGATGTTTTATTATTACCACTTGGCAAACTTTAGATAAAAAAAAGCCATGAAGTTCTTTCACCTGACTCACCAAGACAAACCATGAACACTTAGATGTTTTTCACTGTTTGAAGTAGCATTACCGTTCTCTAGTTTTAACTCTGTCTTAAAATAAAAGCATTTATGAAGTAACTTAGAATTTAGAAACTACATATGTACCAAGTTAAACTCTTTTTTTTTTTCAAAAAATATTTCTACCCTCTACATATTTAAAAGGTCAGTGATACCATTAAGCCTTTGTAACTCATGCAGCAAAACGCAGTTTTAGTTACATACACCTCTACGTAAGTATATTAAAATTATATATGCAGTAGAATAAGTTTATTTTACAACCTGCATAAACAGTGAATTACGTCCATCAGCAGCAATACACTGAAGATTTTAATACTGGACTCATATAAAATTTAAATAGCCAATGTAATCAATAGATACTCAATATTTGGCACTGCTGTCTAAAACACAGATGGGGATTACTACAACTGAAATAAAATGCATTTTTCCTCTTGTCAAAAAAGAGCCTGATCCCCATTTTAAGACTTCTGGTGAACATGTTTGCAGAGAATTTTGTAAGCATCAAGGTGACACAAAGAAGAACCTCTGTAGGAGTGTAACAGCAACCTCATTAGTGAACAACCTCCTTTAAATTATACGTGTTTTAATGACCAAAATTAAAACAATACACCATTGTTGTTGACCAATCATTGACCTGTGACAATTTATTTCATTCCTGCATACTTCAGTTTCCTCATCTGAAAAAATGTGAATAAATAATATCTTAAGGAATCTGCTCTAAGGTTTTATTCAGCAATGTTGGTGAAGTTCTTCAAATTCCTCGGGGATCCTGTTCTTAGCAAACACACTACAGTCAGCAAAATCTAAACAATCACAGCTCTAGAGGGAGAGATGTCCAAAGACTGTACTTTTCAACAGTTATCCAACTATTACTGTAAAATGTGTTCACTCAAATGTTTACTGCACGGTCTTGAGAGACAAATTTACACATGCATACCATCCCACTCAGTGACAGTGACTGCAGTTGTTTACAAAATTACTGAATAATTAGGATAAGGAATTAAATGTGTGTGTGTGTGTGTGCTGGTCATGCAAAGAGTGAAGGTAGGGAGGACAGGGTTAAAAATTACCGCATGTCTAAGTTACAGCAGGAAGGAAGGACAATTTCCTATGTAGCTTCCACAGCTGGTTCCAATTCTATTACTGTTTCGATTACTAATTCTCCCATGCCACCCATAAATTACCTTCAAAACATTAACATTTAAGTTCTCTTATAGCAGCACAATTTTATGTAATGTGACATGAAAATAAATTGCTAAGTCACTTAACTGTGCATCTGGTAAGAGGAAAAGATACATTTGTACTGTATGCATTTGAGGTCCATACTTCAAAGAAACACACCTTTCTCCATGCTTCACTCAGGTATATTCCTTTACATAAGCTTATGTCAGGGGAAGATATTGTATTAGGCCAGATTATGTATCTCATGTTGCTAAAATGTTGTGATGCCCAATAGCAGTGCAAATAATTTTCAAAATGTTCAAGGCAAATACTAAGCACTGGGTTAAAAACTGCAACCAGTGTGGCTCTACTGGTTTTATTTGTAATCATAAACCAAATAATTTTCAGATGTTGTGCACAAATATTATGAAACATGCTTGTCTTCTATGAATTTATACAGTATGCCTTAGTATGGTACCTACATATGCTGAGACTCCTCCAGTAGACCATATCAAAAATACTGATTTCCATACATGTAACATAGTCTGAAAATTCCAAATTATTACAATTAAACCTGACAGGACACACAATTAGACAGAGAGCCATTGATTTCTACAAAGCAATCAAACTGTAATTATTTAGCACTGCTCGGTTCTGGGTTACACAGGAAAAGAACAAAGATCCAACATATCTTCCAGTGGAATGATGCCCAAGCCAAATCCAACACTTATTTTAGTCATTCCTCAAGGATCCTGAGGTATAAGCGTATACAGAAGCAATTCTTTCACTTTTTAACCCAGACTAAGATAAAGATCCATTGTCTTGACAACAGACAACATTTTAGTTCCTCGCATGGAAAAACAATCCAAAAATTCAAGAACATCACACCGTACTATGAAAGATTATTGGAGTTACAATAAAAACCTTCCTTTTACATTCTAAAATTTAAGTTTGGATTATATGACTCGAATGAAGTCACTATTAATCATGTACATAATAAACTTGATAACCCCATTGAGAGTCCCATCAGAGTGGAGCAGAGGGGCAGAATCCCCTTCTTCTACCTGCTGCCCTCAGTGCTTTGGATGCAGCCCAGGACACAGCTGGTTTTCTAGGCTGCAAGCACACACTGCCAGGTCATGTCCAGCTTTTCATACAGAGGAACCCCCAAGCCATTCTTGGCAGCGGGAAGGACTCTTCATTTCTCCACACATCCATCCCCCAGGAATGTAAAACCAAACAAAAACAAAAACCCAAAAAAAACTAAAAAAAAAAAAAAAAAATTCAACCAAGTTTTGTGTATAATGCTCATATTATAAAAGCAATCTTGCTATTGTTGAGAAAACAGATCCATGGTATTTCATACTGCCTGACTGAATGATTGGTAGACTTCCTAGGGAATGCATGATTCCACAACTAACGTTTCCATTAAAAAAGCAAGATTAAAAAAAAATCCTCCAGCAGTCCTTCCCCTGTAATGAGCAAGTCCAAGTGCTATTCTATCAAAAGAGAAACAAAAATATAAAACGAGAAAAAAATGTGTGTGAGAGAAGTAGAGAGCTTATAAACACTTGCTGGCTTTCCACAGGAAAGGATGAAGTGGTGGGAAGGAACATATGACCCATAAAATAATCTGAATCAAATGCAGTCCAAGATTTTTTGCTCAGATTTGTTCAAATTCCCTGCTATGGACATTTTCCAGACAACTAATAAGGAATCCAAAACAAGGATTCCCAATTTTGCACAGTTTGCTGTGGTTGGGTAGGATTTAACTCCTGTTTCTGGAATTCATTCTGTAAGCCCAAATTCTTCACATTAACCTCATGTTTGACATCCCCCTTGAACGTGTGATCCATGAAATGACATGGTTTATTTCTGAAACTAATGCTATCTCACATAACACCTACTGCTGTCCTAGACTTGACTGTTTCCCAAGCCTCTTAAGAATTTACATTTCACCCCTTGGGAGCCACACAAAATGGAGAGTAGATATACTCACAAAACAAACTGTTTTGCCATGAGTTTTTCAATGCCAGTTTCTTTACAGAAAAATTGCAAAGTCCAAAGTACAGATCACTCGAAGGCACTTTTCTTTCATGCTTGCTATTAAGGTTTACCTGGACTTCTGTATCATACATTTCACACACTAAAACCTCACTTGATTTAGTTATCCCAAATAATATCCAGTCTGAGAGAGCAAAAATGGACCTCCTGATAGAGAATGATGGCAACCCCTGACTTTCAGGTTCTTCCTTTGAGATCCTGATAAACACTACAGACAGGGAGAAACTCCCTCCATAAATTAATTAGTTCAGAAATGACTGTGCAGGGCAATCTATTAAAATGGCAAAACCTTCAAAATGGGAAAACTCTGGGTAAGTTGTTCCTACCTGTGAGACACTCACACTTGGAATTTCAGTTTCATACAGAATTAAGAAAATAGAGAAAGTAAAAGAACCCTGCTTTTAAAACACAGCCATCAGTTTGACACAAACATGTAAAAAAATTATTAAAACCCATACATGTTATTCATGCATTCTGAAATCCTCAGTCACTATGACACTGAACAATCCCAGTAGCATGGACTATAGGTGAGGGAACAAGCTAGAATGAGTGAGCAAATGCATATAAATAGATTTTTACAGCTGGCTGTGGGTATCAGGGGCTTAGAAGTGTCTATTAATACTGAAAGGGACAGAGCAGATAAAAATCACCTATCAAGATTTTACAAAATAAAGGGCGTAAGAGAGTACTGGATAAGACACCCGAACTTTTCATAAGGTTACATATTTGCTCTGAGATGATGATTCCTGTTCAAGTGTTTACAAACTTGCACTTAAAGAACTCAAATAACCCACAAGCTACAATGTGAACTGTGTGCAATTTAATCTGTCCATCCCGAGACTGACCTTTTCAGAACTTGCAATTACAACAAGGTATGGTATGTTAAGCCTCACGTTTACACAGTAAGTCCTTCTCACAGTAAAAGTTCGAAGCTGAGAGATTATTGTCAGTGTGCCTCAGTGCTTCTCCTGCATGCCTTTTCAGCAAGAACAATAGCACTGAGTGAAGTCAGGAACTGTATTGGCAGGGGCTGCCACACTGTGTTTTTAAAAACCCTACAAAATACAAAGCTGTGGTGTTTACTTTAATGATAGAGGAGTTATTGGTAATTAAAGATATATTAAATATTACTCATTGAACTTATTTCAAGTACAAACATTCTGCACATTTGTTTGGAGTTGAAAGACGTATCTCCTAACACAAAAAGCCTAAATCCATCAACAATCCTTCTTTAAGATGATTTGTGACTCAATTACTCCTGTTTTCATTACCTACAAAAACTTCAACATCTACAAACAGCTCTGAACCTAAAACAGTTGCTAGGACATTCTCCTGCTCCATTTAGTTCTGAAAAGGAGTCAGTTATATTCATGGTTATGTAACCATAAGAGAAAGCATAACATATACCTACTCATCAATATATTATTAGGTTTCAAATGCTCCAAAAATACTGTATTACTAATAGTCCAAAAAGGTGGGCAAAAAAGAAG
>VXBX01007343.1:115970-132285 GCA_013400415.1 Scytalopus superciliaris
AATAAAAAAAAAAAAAAAAAAAAAAATCTTAGATCTTAATACACTTAGAAAGTGAAGAGGTTTGATAAATGCATAACTGCCAGAAGGAAACATCAAAATATACAATTCCATGTTTTAACTATCTTTCTCTCCATACTTATCAGTATGGAAATTTTCTATATTTAAGAGTGTAACTTAGAGTAATATTGACTCTTCTTCAGACACCCGTCCTGCACAAGGTCCAGCCAGATGCAAAATTTTCCTAGAGAAGCTGGGTAGTTTCTATAATATTCTTCCACACACTCAAACTCAGTTGCAGAGTCCACCATGAGTTTACTCCCTAAAGGTATTAGACAGAGTTGCACCCTCCATTAGTTTCTACACTACAAGACAATTCTCAAGAGATAAACTAATGCAAATTGCATTAAATTACAGAGTTAAACTACAGCTGACAACTATTATATTTTTTACAGGATAGGACTAGTTTTCATAACTATCATGTGATTTGAGCAGATGCTCATTTAAAACAGCATTAGAAATAGCATAGTTATAATTAATTTGGATTTAGTGACATTCATTGTACTCGGGGGAGTTAATATTTTTGCTGAAAATGCACTGAATTATTCTACTACTGCTTGTTCTACATTGAAACACTGATTGCAGTTTCTTACTTGGACTATAAGACTTTGAGAAATCACAGAAAACTACCATCAAGCTTTCTCATAAATTCACTGTCTATTCAATGTATCATAATTGCCTTTCAGAAGGAAAATATTTTATGGACAGGAACTGGACTAATCCTAGCACTATTTACACCATTAATTTAGAAATAATTGAAGGGATCTGCTTTTAAAACTCAATTTTACTACTCTATTATTTACAGGCTTGCACAGTCACAGTACAAATATAAAGACTTGTTACTTTAAAAATCTGTTTTTCAGAGACTCCTTTAGAGAAAAAAAAAAGTGACAGTCACCAGAAATACAGATACAAGCAAGAAGGGGACAGAAAGTATCAACAGAATGCCCAACCCCTGCAAGGCGTCTTAGAAGGAACTATGAATTATGATGGACTACAGTTCTGTCGCAGAATAAAAACCCAAACCAGAAGCCCCAAAACAACTGGCTGTCCCCACCAAAGAAAATGCTACATAAGGCAGCATTTAATCATAGAACAGAGGAACAACTCTGAAGTACTCTGCAAAAAGAAATTCAATAAAAGCCAAGTTAAAACACTTTGCTCTTAAGGCACCTGAAATGGCACTGAATGCTCATCAAGACCAGTACTGCAGAAAACGAAGGGGTTGTCTTTGGAATGATTCAGCACTCTGTGTCACAGTGCACTTGTAAAACAGGCACATGCAGTTTGTAGAAACTGAGGATGGTTAAGCTAGTTAATTTTTCTTCTGAATTTCCATTTGTGGCATTTTGGTACCCAGTAGAAAATGCAATGAATGTACTTAAAGAAGGAAGGTCACTGAGAAATAATTTTATTCTTCTCTTTAGGACAACAAGAACAGCTACTTCATGACATGAGCTTTGCAAGAAACATACACTAACTATTTGTACTGAAAACAGGTACACATCTTGTAGCACTGAAAGCCACCTGATGCCCCTTTGTGTGGTTATAACCTGACCTGTGGGTTTGCTTTCTCTGCAGAGAACAGCACAATCCAAGATGACCTGCGTAACAGGTTGGTTAGAAGAACGCAGATGAACATCTATAAATCCAGATGATGCATGAACGTGTAAGATTATAGACTTGAGAACAAAATACTGATTTTTTTATGACCTACGATTTTTCCCAATTCATATTTCAGCTGAAGTCTAGCACACTCTTAATAGATATATGCTACATTACCCCTTGATTAAACACTGAGAGATGCTAGTTTGAAAATTGCACACTAAAATTTGAAAAGACTGAAGAATTTTTTCAAATGCCATAATTGTTGCCATTCAGATGCAATACAAAAGTTTAAGACTTAATCACTAATTCCCCATTCTGCTCAGAATACTCTCAATATGTAGAATGAGAGTTCAAGGAATTACAAATTATTCTTGAAAACTAATGCTGATATGCCTTTACAATTGAACCCTCTGAGCCATCCCATTGCTGCATCATTTATTTTTTGAATGAAATCTTACCTTCTACTCCTAATTCCTAAAAAAATAGTTCAATCGTATCAACACAGCATTTCCACAAAATTTGCTTTGTGCCTGCAATACATGCAGCACACCCACAATACTCAACCTGCATTAAATATAAAGACAGGCTTCAAAACAGGCTTCAGAGATGAAGGTTCAGTAACATGCTGAGAATGCATCACCCCTTCTGGTAGTTGTCTTCTGGAGACAATGACTAACAGCAAAATAAGGACAAAATTGGTATGTACTCTGAGAAAACGGCAGTCTCTCGTTACTTTCTGATATTTCAAAATAGGCAGAACTAGCACAGTTGTACACTGAGGGGTCAAGGAGGTTCTGAGTTCCTCTAAATTTGATTCCCAGCAAAATGCTGAGTCACCAGACACTGAAGCAGAAAGGTACTTATAGACCCTTTTTTAACGTCACACACACACCCCATATCACCTACACACTTGGTATCACACTGACTACATTTTGGCCACAGGATAGATTTTTCCTCCTATACAAGGAAAGGCTGAAAGAACAAATCACTCCAATATGCAAAAGCTAAACAGTCAAACTCAATCAAAAGATCTTTCATACTTTCCTTAATAATTGAAATAAAGAAAAAGAAATTGAACATGGGAAATCACTATTAAAAACTCAGCTCAAATTTTCTCACTCCTTTTAAAAATGTACACTGCTGCATAAATCCTAAGCAACTTCTCCATCCTCCAACTAATCTTCCAAAGCTGACAATTTCATTTTTAACAAAAAAGAAAAAATAAAGGTTATATGTATAACATAATTTTTTTCATTCTTTGTTTCCATCTTTAAATAAAAACTATTAAGTCCTGTGGTTTGACTATACTACATAATATGAAAAGAACAGCTGATTCACGTAAGTTAGTAAAGGCAGACCTTAATATAAAAGTTGTACTGATGCATAGGACACTTCATCTCTAATAAACATTATCAGCTTTTTCTGACACCTGAATTAATGTACAAATACACACCATACAGTAAGTGATAGGAAAATATCACCTATATTGTGACATTGGTGAAATACTTGACTTATGAAAAACCAGCCAAGACTTCTAACGTTTCCATGCAAACCACTCATATTAATTAGAACTCCACCTTTCGCTTTGATCCCAGATTATTACTTGAATTTATTTACTGAATAATCTAACTCTTCAAAAATGGATTTTTTTTAACACAACAAAAGTTTTCATGTGTAGAAAAATAAGTTCTGCTCCTAATTTCTATTGATGTTCCAGAATTTATTTCCTGCATTCATACTCATTCTATGAAAGATGGCCTATGTACTGACAAAAGATCACTATGACTGAGTTCAACCCTGTGTTTCACTACACAGGAAAGCTCACTGCAATGAATTCCACACATCCAACTAATCCCAGCCAAAACCTTGTCCTAATACTGTCTACTCTAAAAACTGGTTTCCAGGCTAGGTGCTAAAGAGGGCTGCAGAAACTATGCAAGACAAGTAGAAGTTCCGGGAAGGCTGCTACTGATCTACGGTGTTTTCACTGCCCCCTTGTGCAGTTTTGGGGAAGGAAAGGGGAAAAAAAAGGTATTGATGTTAGCAGGCAGTACTAGGGTGAATCAAAGAAACAGGAAAGTTTTAAGTGAAGCTGCACCTCATGTGAACAAACTCACACTTGTGATTTATCCAGGTAGCTCGTGTATCAGCTGCACTGCTGACACAGGAGCAGAGAATGAACCGGAGCATCGTGAGACAACTATTCATTAGCTGTTTGCATTAAGCCCTATTTCAGAAACCCGAACAGAAAGCTCCCTGTCCCTACTGCATAAAGGTCTTGTCTGAACGATTTCTTTTTCATCGGGATGCAAAGGTTACATAATGTATCACCTTTTTGCTATTCTTGCACAAGATGCTTATGATAAAAAAGTAACTTTTGCTTAACAAAGTAATGTTTTACTTGAAAATCAAATGCTACATCTGAGTCACCCGACTTTTTAGACTACTTTAGGGTCCTCATATAAACAGATGTAAGACCTCAGAAGAAAACTGAAAGAGAAGTCTTTATCTTATCTGTCATTAAGTAGGTACTTTAAGACTTTTCAGAAAGTTTTACTACAAAACCAACGTATTTAAAACTGACAATGCTAAAAATTAAAATAAAATACTTCTAGTAGAATAAAGGAATAAATCGTTTACCAAAAGTAACAACGGCAATCACTGAAATCTAACTAAGAGCTTTAAACACATTGCAAAAGCCTCAGCACTGGAGCATGCAAGGCGATGGTAATAAAAAAGTCATATGAATGATTCTTTATGATTATACAGCCCCTCTGAAAAAAGTAATTATTTTGGTTTATGAAAGGAAAGCAGAAAAAATTCTTAACATATTCCTATAATATTCGGTTATGTGAACATTTACAAGCCTTCAGCTACAATGATGCATTGAATAAACATAAATAGTACACCAGGTAATGAAGCAAAATCCTATTTAAGATCCTAATAATTTGAAGATAATATTATTAGATTTTAAAATACAAAACCAGAAAAGGGCTAAGTAGGAGTAATGGGAGGAAGTTCAGTACCATTGTTTTGTGATCTGGACACTGTTAGCATCAAGTATGTATAGTCCCTATATACTGCTAAGTGCCCACCTGTAAATAATGATGCCATTGCAACAGCTGTAAAACAATACATGTGGTAGTCTCACGTTCATGAAAATCCAAAGCCATCTTTTAAACAAACAGCAGACATTGCTAGAGTCAACAAAACTGCTCTCCAAGGATTCCACTGGAGCAGTCTGCAGTTCCAGCAGCTTAACATAAATCATTTCCTCATCAAAAATCCTGTGAAGACTTGTTTTGGAGAGGAAGTGTAACTGCATGTCACTTGCACTCTTTCTTCAAATACAATCCTTTTAAATTGTTTACTCATCCCCACCATAAATATTTCAAATACTTGCTATCATTCACTTAATTTTCCTCTTGATTCAAGCACGAGTTCTCTGTACCTGTATTTCTCATTATTCTGCTTAGAGCATAAACAACCCTTCAAAACAATACCACTCACATGCCAGATAAAAAGAAAACCTTCTATCTTCCATTTATGTTTTCCACAGTGGTATCAACAAGGTCAAATACAGTGTGAGCATTGCTGTTAGCTCCCCTGCCAAATTTAAAAATATTTTATATATTCTAACAGTGATGGAAACAATATGCTATTTGTCCTTCTTTTGAAAGGTATATTGGAAATTTGTTGCAACTGCCAAAAGAAGCATCGTGTAAAGAGGTAGTCTCCACTTTCTCCTGACTAAGCTTTTTGGGTTGTCAAAGTATAAATTAATTTCAGTATCTGCACCTCCAAATATCCCAACTTCTACTGGAAGTAAAGAAAGTAATATTTAGGACTGAAATTTCATATGCCGTTGCATGAACAGAATTTTCTAACATTTCCAACCACCCGTTTTTGTCGAAGTACTGTATCAAAAAGCAGTCTTGTGACTGAGATACACAAGCAGAATATGTGCTGAAACAAAGACTTAAGATTTTTCTTTTCTTAAGGCATAGGTCACAGAATGGTACAGTCTCAAGGCTACCCATGCTTCAAGCATACCTGGTAGAAAATAAAACTCAAATTCTACTCCCCCCTCTAGGGACAGTTGAGGACATTGGTTTCCACAAAATCTTCTGAATATAAAGAATCAAGGGTTGCATAAGGACCCCATGTTTCAAGCACAGGAGGTTTATAGCCACAGCATATTTGGCCCCTGGATGAAGAACACTTTGCATCTCTTAACAGTTCCCTCTTCAAACACACAAGTGGTACCAGCAGCTTCTAAAGAAGCTTTCAACAGGACTCAGCAGCTTTCAGCTGACCTGATAAAGGGTCTCTAAAGGAGCTGATCAAAAGTAAAAACATAAGAAGACCTCTGAATTTTGTTAAAAAGGCAGTAGTAGCAGGAATTGTTCTGTATTACATTTTATTTAATACTGCTAAAGTCACCTCTCTCTAATTTTTAAGTACCTGGCAGTCAACACATATATGCCTTTTAATATTCTCACAAAATATTTCTAGAAGAAACTCATAGGACTAAGTATCTATCTGTAGAGGAAACGTTCTAAAACTGTCATCTTACAAATTAATGAAAATCAATATCATCCACCAAAAAGGCATGGCACGATATACAGCACTAAAGGCTTAGCCTTACTAAGTTGTGCAGAATCAATAAATGAACATTTTGCAAGTACATTCATTTTCTCTAGGAACAGCTGGTAATCACAAACTTGGGGGCACCGGGTTAAAGAGAAGGGGAGTAAATACCCCATGCCTTTCTATCAAAGACGAACACTTCCTAAGGGAATTAAATTACCCTGTTAGCTTCCTCGTCATATGATGCTCTCAGCTTCTTATATTAAGCATTCCTTCCATTCCAGCTTCTGTTTGATTCGCTCACATTGTTAGACTGAGCTTCATGACACAACTTTTAGGGGTCTGATTTTGTTTTCTTTTAATTTACGTGAAGCTTGCAAATCCATTCTAACTCACTTTGGAGATAATCATTCTCATTCTTTGCAACACCAGTAACCACACCAATGATCCTTAACAAAAATTCCACAACTTGTTTCAAGTTTAATATAAAGCAAACATGTTTATCTGATTTTTATTTTCAAGACCTAAGAACACAGTATGCACATATATGATGAAAACATTTTCCTCATGATTTATGGAAGCTAACACACAAGCAAATTGAAAGCAGTGGTAATTGCTACCTATTTTTCATCAATGACAAGAATTGGTTCTGCCTCTCATCTACCAACCCACACTTTTCTGTCTCTCTCGCACACACAAAAATTGCTTTGTTCAGCTTACTACACTTTTCCTCTTTAGACAAGATGAAACATGACTGGGTAAATAAGATTCAGCAGTTGCCAGGACAGACAATCCTCAGACTAAATGTTATAAATCCTTAGTATAACTGCAAATTCCCCTAACATTTATTTATTTTTACAACACCATGATTTTTAGCCTGGTTCCATAGCCAAATTCTAATTGGAGCAATTACAGTCTACTTAAATTCTCCACCTAAATCAGCAGGAAATGGCTGTCTTCCATTCTGAACAAATGAGTATTACTGCTATGTCCTGCTAAACTTCTGCAACAAAATTTAAAAATATCTCAAAACAATTCCAAAACCTGGAATACAGCTATGCTATCATTGTGGAAACATGCCAAATCAGAGTGCAGCCTTGGGCCTTGAGGAACCCCAAGGCTGTACTTGTTTCAGGGACATAATTACAATATGATTAGTATCCTTTTGGTGATGCAGGGAGAAACAGTTCTCTGTTCCAAGGGAGGATCAACTTTAACTCCGCTCCAGACAGAAACTAAATCCTTACAAATCCACCTAAGTCTTCAACAATCACCTTTATACCTGTTGCTTCAAGTCAGGGAAAGTATTACAAGATGCTAATGCTCCTTTAAGTTTTGTTAAAGATCTCAGTATATTTTGTAATGACATGTAGAAGAGAGCATTAACAAACACATACTAAATTTTTTTAATGTGTTACCCATTCCCTTGAAAAATGTTTCTGTCCTAGATTTAAAGCTGTCCACCTACCATCCTTGACATGACTGCTTTTGCTAGCTCCCCTCCAGTCAGATTTTGATGGCAGAAACACCAGACTCCTGGCGCATCTTGCAAGGGCAAAACAGCTGTCAAAGACTCCACTGTATCTCCCAGCATCAAAATTTACCACATGAAATACTGCCCTCATTCAGAATCCACCCTCCCTAAAGTAAGATGTTTTCTCTTTCCTCAAGTTTTTCAGAAAGGCTTAGTTCTCAGGATGGATAAAGCTTCACACTACAGAAGATGCTCTGCTGCCTCCTTCCCCCTCTCAGCTTTCGACTATGTGAAAAATCAACACTGATGATCCAAACAGGTTTTTACACTATTGGAGAGAAAACACTACAGAAAAGCATTGATCATAATTCAAACAGCCAACTTCTTATTATCCTCACTCCACAAATTAATGTAAGCCTTCCATATAAAATAGAATACTACAACAAAATGAAAATATCAGAGGGAACTAATAGCAAGAGTACCTATTGTCCTTTAAAAGTACTTGATACACCAGTATTCCTTAGACTACTACAAAACCAGCACTGTCAAACATTTGTATAAACACTCACATTATGCCTTTTTAAGAACCATCTCTTTTGACAAGTGGAGGTGAATTATACTGAATAAGTCATAAAATCTAAATATGCATTTGTTAAATGTAACTACCATCAGTATATTAACACAAACATTAATCAAACACATAAAAATGCTTTACAATAGCACCACAAAGAATTGCAGATCTAAAATGAATTTACGTAAATTCAGGGGGAAAAGTATCTCAAGTCAGAATTCACACATTTAACACAATACCTAAGGCTCTCTTAAAAACTTTATGTTCAATTTTTATCACGTGTAAATGTAAAACACAAAAAAGCATTCCGTAATTAACAGCTGTTAATAATTTTCCCATAAAAGCACCATTAAGGTATGAAAAATTCTCATGAAAGTTAATAACCACCTACGACTCCTTCCACCTTATGTTTATTCTATAAAATACCCATAAAATAACAACTATCTACTCCTTCCACCTTATGTTTATTCCATAAAATACCCAGTGTGATCTGGGCAGTCCTGGGCCAACCCTGGACTCAAAATTTGCAAGCCTCATAACAACCCAATTTGACAATTGTGTCTTACTGACAGTCTCTAAGGAGAAAGCAAAAACAACTGAACTAGGAACAGTGAAAAAACAATGTTCCTACAACAAACACCATAGATAAAGTCAGGCCTGAGAGATAGCAGCAATCTGTCAGGGTGAAGCCAGTTTTGTGATGTATTTCATCTCTTATACAAAGTTCACAAGACTTGAAATTACAAATCACAAATACACCACAACACCTGTAACTATTAGAGAAAAATTTGATTCCTTCAGGATCAAAAACACAGATACTTGTGTTTTCAAGAAATTATTTCAGCAGGAAAACAAGCTGACAAAAGCTGACAAGCTCACTCTACCTCTGGGGTGAAAAAAAAAATACAGCTTTCAGTTTCTCCTGTCACAGTTCTGCACCCATGCACACCACACAGCCTGATGTGCAAGCAAGAAAAGGAATCACAGAGTTCTCATAACTGCAACACCTGCCTTCCTTGGGGCTCGCAAGATCATCCTGTGATCACCAATCGATCAACAGGAAATCAGGAAAGCACAGCTGCTTCCTGATTCCCTTCACAGGAAAGAACATAACTGAGTTCACGAGCAGCAGTAAGGGAAGGCTCTAGACCCCAAAGGCCTCTGGCACTCACACTGACACAAAATCTTCCCAGTTATAAATTAACTGTTTAGACTGAAAACCCACAAGTCTCATATTTCTGCTGCTCTGCTTACTCTCAACCAAATCTATTCTAGACTGTTTTGTAACTATTGTCTTAAGTTCAGACAAACTTAAATCACACCAGACTGCAAGTTACTTTTCTGTCTGAAACTTTTCAGTAGGGTCTTTTAACTCTGGTCACCACTTCAACAAGCCAATTGTAGCATTATTCAAATACATACAAATTATAAAAAATGAAGACTGGTGTCTTAAGAAATTAAAACAGCCAATCAGCAAAGTAACTACTGGTAAAGGCAGGTTTAAGTAAAATAAGCTGTTCCTGCACATTGTTTTGGCATTCTGGAGAAGTTGGGAGAAAAGAAATGACTTCAACATGGCATGATCCACAACTTAAATCCAATGAATCTATGAAGCCCTTAGGAATACAGACTCACTCCACAGTGCCATAACAGCTGAAAGGTAAGAGAATTTCTGATACAGATCAAGAGTAAGCCATAAGTCAACTTAGGGCTCAATACATTCTCAAGGAAAGTTTGAGATTTATCTCCAGTTGGTTCTCTAAGACAAAACAAGTCATATGTGGGGTACAGGTGAGATCACAGGAGATATGGGACTAAAACGTACAGTTTGATAATTAAAGCAATCCACAGGCAATAGTGAATCAAGTGGATCAGACAACGTAACAAGCCCCCAGGACACTAGAATTTCCCATCAATTATTCTACATGGGGAAATGAGAAATAAAAAAATTTAAAAATCTGTGATCATGTAAGTTTAGGCTCACTCTAAAAATCAGTTATGTCATTGCTTAAGAAGTTCCTCTCATTCATTTTAATTGAGCACTCTAAACTTGTATTTTAAAGTTCACTAGAATGCAAGATAAGCAGTATTATAGTAAAAGAACTGGCAAATTAAGTGCCCAGCAAAAACTAAAGATAAATTGAAAGGAAAGCCTGAAAATTTGGGGGTTTTTGAGGGCTAGGTTTCTCTTTGTAGGACATACAGGTCTTTCTCTGCTACCATGTGGTTCAAAACATCACAAGTAATGCTGTTTTTACAAGACTTCTATCATTGTTGCTACACATGGAAACCATCATACAAAATCCAATGCCACAAAATATTTGATCCAGGCAGTTTTGAAGAACAAATATCAAACCATTAATCTTTTCATGGAACTGTAAAGGTTGGAAGAGACCTTTAAGGTCATCAAGTCAAACCATCAATCCAACACTGTCACTGTAACCCTTAACAACATCACCTATTGCCAGAGCCAGATGCCTTTGAACTAAATAAAGATTTGTTAATTAAGTATATGTGATACCAAAATTTGGCTGTTCAGAATTTTCTCAATTTCAACATACATAGAAAAACCTATATTCTATCAAACAGACCTGGCATCTATTTAGGAAAAACAAAACTAAAATAAACAGAATAGGAAAAACAAACAGATAAAAAAAGGGGGGGAAAAAAAGGTGGTGAAAAAGCAGCCCTCAATTACTAAAGTTCATTTTCTCAAAACAGTTCTGGCACAGTTGTTCTCCCCAGATTCAAGCCCACCCCCGCTTCCTCTTTCTTTTAAAAAATTCTACACATGCTTTGGGAAATAAATCCTCAAAAATATTAATCTAAAATATTTATCTAGTTATTTCATAACAAGAAAACACGGAAGTAAACAGTATATAGTAATTGATGGTGAATTTCACATGCGTATTTTTGTTTTAAATCCTGGTATTTTTAAATTCAAACAATCATTTGCACGGAATAAATAATCATTAGGAAAAAAAAAAAACAAAAACCAGAAAACTTGTTTCACTTCATCTAGAAATTCGACTGTAAAGGAAGACCACACATACAAATCAGAGTCTACTCAAAGCACTAAAACTCAAAGCATTACTCAAAGCATTAAAGAGGGGCAAATTACTTACATTATCTTCCTCCTCTGTATCATCATTATCATCATCACTATCCTTGAACCCAGGCGGAAGTGGTGGCCCAATGAATTCTTCATCATCTTCATCATCATCACTATCCTCAGATGGACCTTTAGCAGAACTCCGGGATTGCATGGATGGACCAGTTACCTCTTCATCTGAGCTGTCCTCGCTTTCACTACAGGCTGTCTCTCTGCAAGAAAACTTCAAAAGGTTACTATTTCAAGAACATAATTATTTCCACAGGAATTTTCAGATAAAAGATGTAGAGCACTCCTGTAAAACTATAGGCACCAAAATGAGCAGCAAAATGTACATTAATTTTTATTAATGGACTGTAGGCCCACCATCATCTTGAAACCACAAACAAAGCTTTGAGAAAGGAGTATCATAGTGACAGAGAGTTCAAAAAACTGAACAAAATAAACAAAGTTAAATGGATTGTAATGGCAACATCATTAGTATGGATTTCAATATTGTTCAGAGCCCAACAGAATATATTGTTACAGAGCAATTTCAATATTCTGTTTCAAGCTGTAGCTTGTACAGATGCCCTGCACCTCTGTTATCTGGTAACAAGTAATTGCCCAGGCTCACACCCAGAGTGAGAACACGAGGCATGGCACTTGCTTTAAAATGTTGTTTAAAAATAACAGGGTATCAAACAAACACGTGAAATTGTCACGAGTCTAGACTCTAAAAGTCACATCAAGTTACCATTCTGCTGTTGTCCAAAACACTTTTGGCATTGGAAAATTTCTGAAAGGTTATTTAGTCCACGGTTTCATTCGAAATAGCCGCGCTCCCTCTGCTGGCCACTCCAAGTGGCGCCGCTCGAGGGTCCCAAAAGGGATTAGCAGAGAACTTTCCCTTTCGACTACACACGGTCTATCATCACAGCAATGATTTGCAGCACAAACCATTTGTGACTTTCATAATCAGCGAGATAAGCTCCCAAACCAAGTCGTGCAATTTGAGCTTGTATTTTCAGAGTTTTTAAGGGAGCAGACTGCAAGAGACAGTCTTTTTCTCTTCTCTTTAAACCACAGAGGTGTTATTTCAGGGGGTTTTTTAAAAAAAAAACAAACACGTTTAGGTATTCACTTAAAAATTGTAACAGTAACACAAAAGTTCAACAACATTATAAAGAATTAAGAAAATCAGTTCTAAACTATGTAATTTTGACAGGGAATGCTGCCCCACTCTGCCCCCAACACCAGCTATACACCAATCAGGTAGTAAATTGTAGAGAAAATACTCTGTTGGATAAGCAATTCTATTTTAGGAAGAAACCAAAATAAGCTAAAATCAACATGATTTAAGTCCTCAGATGTTAGAGAGAAGCATTTGCATGCCTGAAACCTTTTCTGAGTTTTCCAACTGTATTTATTAGCTTAATAAAGTAACTCACCTCTACATACAAACTTTCTTTTGCAAGGTGATGACAGATATTTGAAGACCTGGATCAGGGTGTAATTATTTAAAAAAAGTAACTCAAACAAAAGGAGCTTTGCTTACTCTACAACAATGGTGCAATCAATATGCTGTTACTAAAAGCAAAGTTTTCCAGAATGTGAGGCAGAGGTAGGGATCATCAAAGTTCTTCAAGTAAGGTATCCTCAGAAACTAAATTCACAACATTGTATGCAGAAGACTTATGATTTAAGAGTTGACATGCATTTCTACACTAGTCAATCACACATCTTTTACCCAAAAGCCAAAGTTTTGGAATGGAACCAAAACTATACTCTGGGCCCATGAGCAGGATACAACACTCAGGGAGGCCATTCCAATCCTGGAGTCACAGACTTTCAGATCTTTCTACAGACACCCAAAACCAATGCCGACCTTTCTTCCTAATTACCTGTCCCTATCACTCTCTTATTTGCTAGGAAGGCAGTGGATCAAATCAAACATTTCAGTATTTTGAGGGGCAGTGTAGCCACTCTGCATGTGAAATGGCCAGAATTACATGCAGTGCTATTTTTCAGCACACTCCCAGCTTGGCAGGGACAATCAAGTATTCCAGCTACAGCTACTAATATCCTCTGTCCTGACTGGAATGAAGTCAAACATAAGAACACACCAGTGTAGCCAGACCAAAAGCCCACCTGCCCTCCTGATGGCACCTGGGAATGATGCTGATAAAAAGGATAAAGCAAGTGGCAGTTCCTTCAACTTTCAGCCTTCCAGTCTTACTCTACCAAGGGCTGTAAAGAAAGAAAAGCCATTTTTGGCAGCCCCATTTCCCAGGATTCGAAGAAGTTTTAGGAATTTCTTTTGCTTTCCCTTATTACCTCCTTAGTAAGTGAAACAAGCTGTAGGAGGAAAGAAAAGAAAGCTGTAATAAGAGCATGGATGGCACCCTCAGAGGAGAAATAATAAAAACCATTCTGAGAGTTGTGCAAGTATGTGGGCATATCCCCCCCATGTGTTCACTCTGTGTTATTCAGGCTCATTTCAGTTTTCCACAGACCAACAGGCAAAAAGTAAATTTTCTATCAAAAATTTGTTCAGTCTGAAACTCTACAAATTTGCCTATAACAACCTACCCCATACAGACTCTACCAATCCAGAGCATAAACATACATAGATCTGCTAGAGTCTGGTATGGGTTATTATTGTCAATAACAAACAAATGTTGGAAATTTTAAATTTCAGACTGAAAGCAAAACAAAAAACTATCTTTACCCTACTGTTACTCTATAAAATCTGCATACAGAGGCTCTCCACCAACTTTGCTGTCTTTTACATCAGGCATGAACAAGTACATTGTATCTACAAGTGAGAACAATAGCTGCTAATAGTCATCACCTATTGTCATTACATTTGCCCTAATATTTTCAAAAAAGCCGCACTTAAAAACAGGATGAAAGAGGAGATAGCCAAATTGAGCACTAAATACAGATTATCGCATTCTATACTAAACTAATTGTCACACATCTTTAAGAAAGATTTAAAAAACTTTTTCAACCTGCGTTTTCACAGATAATTCAGATAACAAAGACATGTTCACACAACTTAAATGTCACTGTTATCCGAGCAAGCACCTTCTTCAGATAAGAAAGCTGTTAAACGGAACCTCCCATCACACCTAATTACCTTTCAGTTAATGTAGAGGTAGCTGCTGTTACTCTGGATGCTGAAGCTGATGAATCAGTGCATGGAATTCTAAACTCCTTTTCAGTCTGGTCTTCCTTTTCTCTTTCGCGGGCCTCTGAATATGGAGAGCACAGAAATTATTAATAATCATACCTTTTAGAAAATATTAAAATCAGTGGCTGGCTGAGAACAGCAAGCCAATTTTCTTTAGTTTCAGACCTATACGAAACATCTGGAAGGTAACAGTTCTAAGTTTTTAACAGTTGAACTAAATATAAAGTTTTAGCATTTTTTGCAAAATAATGAACTTAACAAACAACAAAATGCTGTGTGTTTCCTTTCCAAGTACAAGCCTAGAAACTTGGTGGGGGGTGTGCAGGGTGGGACCGTGCAAGGAAAGGAAGAGGACACGCTCAAGATGCTTGTCTAGATACCTTGACTTAAAAATATTGGTTTTGTAATCACTTATGGAAATTCCCTCCTAAACAAAAACATATTGCAAACAAATGATTTCCCATGAGGAACAATAGCTCAACATGAATCAGTTTCAAATATAAAAAGGTTTTCAACATGGACACACATTGCTGTGTTTAGATTCAGCCAACCAAAAAAAAAAAAAAAAAAAAAACAAAACACCACCAAAACACCAGTCCAAACTGAATTTTGGAATCCCACTTATATTCGAATTTCACAGTGTCTGAAAGTCCACAAAGTCAATGAGCCTCCACAGAGCCCTGGTCTTGTGGTTCTGTATAGAATCAAAGCAATAAAAACCCCAACATCGTAATATGATTAAATGATGCAAGTCTATTAACTTCATAAACTGCACCAGAGCAGGTTAAGTTTAATCCAGTTGGATAGAAGCCACGAAGGCATCCCACAAAAACCAAAACAAAACAGCAGACAGTTCTGCACAAATCGTCCAAGCACAGGGAGAAAGCATGGACAGATGGGTTGGGTAAAGGGATTTCCAGAACATATATAAATGCTCTAAAGGACCTTGTTTGGACTGGTGTTCACTTGGATGCAAGCAGCAAATGATCCAATTTACTGCCCACTCTCAAACCACACCCTTGAAAATGCACACCAAAAGCAGAGACACATTTGTGGGCTGCAATACAACCTGTTGTTTGGTATAAGACACACGTCTTTTCCATTATTCTGTCGTCCCTAGATTACAGCTGTCTGCACCCTTCCAAAATAACACACAGCTAAGTAAAGAAAAAAGGAAGGAGTCTTGTGTCCAGATTCACCTTTTTCCTATACTAGCAAGCTACACCTCAGAACAGGCACCCTGCACAGGCTCCCTGCTCTGACACCCTCAGACCACACCAGGAATTCAGTAACTGCACGATTCACCAGGGACAGAGCTGTTTAGGGCTGTGTCCCTCGAACAAAGCCGCGCTTGTGCTTTGTCCCGCAGACAGCCAGTCCAAGACACTCCAAACATCACCCCCGAGAGAGAGAGAAACCCAAAGCAGGAGCCGAGCTTGGCCGCGCCTCTTACCCAACACCTTCCTGCTCCTCTCCACTGCCGTTCGCCTCGTCTGCTCGAACATCGCCTCGAGGTCGAAAGTCCGAGCTTTCTTGCCTGAGGGGGAAGCACAGGCAGGTTAGGACAGGGCCCATCTGGGGCTGACAGGGCCCCCCTGGGGCTCACGGGCCCCCCTCGGACTGATGGGCTCCCCCTGGGGCTAACAGGGCCCCCTCCCTCGGGTTGACAGGTCCCCCCTGGGGCTCACAGATCTCCCCTGGGGCTCACAGGGCCCCCCCTCGGGCTCA
>VXBX01007346.1:1232-55796 GCA_013400415.1 Scytalopus superciliaris
TGGAAAAAAAAAAAAATACTGTCCTGCAATTATAGTTACAGACACTGTGGCATGGCTGCACTGGCTCTGGGGCAGCTCCAGCCGGTAGCTGCAGGCTCTGAGGAGTGATGGCAGGGGCTGCCGAGGGACGGTGGTGGCTCTGGGGTGATGGCGGGGGCTGCCAGGGGATGGTGCTGACTCCCACACACCACACGCCACTGCGACCCAAAACCGAAAGTAACTTTCCCTCCCTGCCTCACTTCCCCTTTCTCCCTGTGGAGCTCCCTCCTCCAGTGTCCCCCAGGGAACATTCCCCACCTCTCCAAGTCCCGTGCTTTCTCAAGGTCCACTCTGGCAAGGGAAGGGGAAAAAAAATTCTCCAAATTTAAACTATAACAGGTACTTACAGACTTTGATTTAGTTCCATCTTAGACTTAGACTGGCGATAGATATCAGCAGTCTTAGCATTGCAGCATATTCCAAGTTTATGTCTAGTTTGTTATCTGCCACAATCACTCTCTTTCTGAGTCAGTGATATTCAGAATATATTCCTCAATGTGTAAGTAGTATTGTTAGTCTCTAAAACATAGTCTAAAATTTACTGTATTAAAATACTTATCAAATAAATAAGCCTAGCTGACTACCCAAAGCAGTTTTGGATTTTTTTCTGGAAAAACTTCATTCCTTTACTAATATTTTTAACTCTGGCTTTTTAAAAAATATTATATACAATTATGTCAGCATGGTTTTATATTGCTGACAGCTTTCTTCAGGATAATAAGAGGCCAATTCTTCATGAATCCAAACTGAAATGTACCAGCTTGATAATGATTAACAATTAATTTATCTTTTAAGAATCTCTAGTATGATTATCTTAGTGTAGGCTTGAAACTATAGTGTTAAACTTTTTTTCATAATACTATGCAATGCTACATCAACTGACTTCCGCTAGTTTAAACATATTTCAACAAATCCTTTGTAAGTCAAATCTGTAATCATACAATGAAGATTTGATTTAGCTGGGATGATCTATTAGCTATAAAAAAAGTATTGAGTGGTATTAATTAGGTGGCGATCCTTTAATCCTTTCTGAAGCATCATGCATCAACAATTTCATGAGAACTGCATAAATACAGATAGAGAATATAGGAAGTGGAAGATGTATTAAGATCTGGAAACTGTTTTAATGAATATTTTTCTACCAATCTAATTAAAAGGCAATGTAAACAGCAAGGCAAGATTTGGAGGAGTATGGTTTAGAGGAACTGTAGATGACTGGCAGTGTAGAGTGGGGGTTATCCAGTCTGACGAAATCAACAGGAATTTCACTTTTGCAAGGGCAGTCCATTTTCATTCCTGGAAATCTCAGAGCAAATATTTGCTTGGTACTTATCCGAGATTTCTAGACATCTCTCAGCACAGCAGGAGCTCTGGACTTAATGTCTGCAGATCAGATATGCTCACTGTGAAACTTCAGACCATCATCACTGGATAAAATGTCTAGTCTTGTAGATCTGATCGTGATCTACGGAACATGGTTCACATCAAAATGTTTGGACATATTGAAACTACTGCAGATTAAAAAAATGGTGCAGTATATGTAGAGTGTGTCTTACGCTTTTTGGACATGTTTGACTCTTTGATTCTCTATACATAACACACCCACACCTACTTCTAGGCAGAAAATTTAAGCAGAACTTTGGACTTGTTGCTGTCAGCCATATGATCTTCCTGCCCCCTTTGTGGGCAGGAATTGTATAACAACATTACCAGAAGATTTTGCTTGCAAATTCCCAGGAGGCAGCTGCAATACAATACACTCTAATGATCCTTGACAAAAGAACAGACTTGCAAGTCATGACCTGTCAATTCAAGAGATCAGCCCTGAAGTTCTAATTTGCATCAGCAAACTACCAGGGGTCCCCATCCTCAGTGGGCAGAAAGGTCACATTTTCACAGAAGACAGATGCTAATGGAATATTGATACAAAGGTAGAAAACATACCACAAAGTCAATGTGACAGACACACCTAATTTTGGTGCAAATGGACCTGAATATTGGATGCACAGCACCAGTGGGGAAACACTCTTCTGAAGGGACATTCTTAAATTCCTTCTGCAGTTAGTACAGAAATAGCTATAGCTTTGAAGGCTTCTGTAAAATAAAAACACATTAAGCGCTTACACCTCCTATTGTCTTAATTGAAAATGTCTACAGCCACTGGCAAAGCAAACTGATGGTCTCTTCTAAAGGATATAACAAAGTGGTCAGCACAGGACTGCTGTGGGTGGATCTCTGTTCTTTCAGAGTCTCAGCCCACTGTTCCAGGGAAATACCCTAACTGCCAGCCTTTTGGGGTTGTTTTCTCTCTTTTTATAGTTGTGGAGCCAAAAAAGCAGGAGTGAAAAGTGGTGAGAAATGGAACCAGGCAAGATGGAGCCTAACTCTTACCTTCAGGGGAAAGACTTGGACATTTTGTCCTTGCTCTATTACAGTGACTACTAAAAATGGTATTTGTGGGCAAGAAAAATATATTTTCAATTATTGATGTTGAACAAGTAACATATCAATGCTGACACTGGCCCACAACGTACAAGACATTTGTGTCCTCTGAATATAAGACCACTGAAATCCATAAAGCAGAGAAAGGCAGTGCTGCAGTGTTTAAAGGCACCTGTCAGACAAACTGTCAAAGTAATAGCAATATTTTTATTCAATGTTGTTTAGAAAGCTGGATGACTTTAGTGAGAAAATGATATATTTTTCAACTAAGTTATACTGTTCTTAGCAAAATCTTCCAGAGATTAGTCCTGAGATTGAGTTATATGAAGAAGTTCTATAAAAAATTCATATGAAAACTTGAGCAAATTTAGCATTTCATAACTGCTCATAACATGATGTCTCATGGAGGTGATATTTCATTGCTGGCTGCCATAGCACAAGGCTTTGTGCTCAATCTCCCTACAGGTTTAAATTCAGCGTCATTCCTGATACATACAAAGAGTTCATAAAACCCTCAGGTCACAGTCACTCTTTTCTTCTCTGCATCTTTTGGATCACTTAATTTCCATGTTTTGCACTTCTGATTCTATTTCTGTAAGAAACACTGAAGAAAACAAGCCTGTGACGTAAGTATGAGGGCTGCAATGAGAACAAATCCCTAGGGAGCCTTCAGTAATGCCACACAGAGCATAAATAAAAGCATACTCTTGGAAAAATACTTCAATACAACCAGCTTATTATTGATTCTGTGTAGCTCTAAGTCATTGCCTGGTTTATTCCACCTACATAGAAAAGGCTTGCAGCCTAAAATATTTTATATAATGCTAGTTTGTTGGAAAACATATCCAGTTACTTTTTTTAAAGCAGTGATATTACAGTTGATGTCTGGCTGAACTAAACAAAACGTCAAGCAGATTATGAGTCCTTTGGCTGAACTTTTTCATTAAAAAATGCTGATTCACTCAAATCAAAACTCTGCAAAGGAATGTGCAGCTCTAGTGAGATGTTTTCCCCATGGGGAAACTGATATCCAGAGCAGCACCTCAGTGCTGGGAAGCTTGATCCTGAAACTGCATCTGGGAATTCACTGCATGTCTGGGCACAGAAGGTGAAAAGCATGTATTTCATAGAGTATTGCAAGGTAAATTGCTCCATTATCATGGATTGGATTGAATCAAATCAGAATCAAAGCATGCGATCCTGAAGACATGTGGGGGGTGNATCGTCGTTCGCGACGGCTAGCCACACACCCAGCTGCCAGCAGGAGGCAGTAGGGAGTGGGCTGCAAGCCATGTGCAACAAGGTACATAGAACAAAGAAAGAACACGTAACATTACAAAATCTTGAAACAGGGCAGGACTCCCAAGCCGCAGGCTGTTCCTAGGCATATTAACAGTCTATATAACAGAAAAGTGCAACATCCATCACAGGTCTGTGTCCCTGAGGGAGCTTTTCCATTGCTGGTAGTCATCTCCTCCGACAAAAGCAGTTTCTTGTTTTGTTGATGTTACAGAAATTACTGGCAAATAGTAAATTGGGAGCATTATCAGCAATACAACAGATAAACCACAATACTGGACTTATACAAAGTCTAAATAGACACATATGGATTTCTGAACATTATTCCATAAAAAAATCCAAAATGTTCTAACCCTACCCCAACACACACAGAGTGATGTGCCCACTTGTGCCCTCTTTGTGACCGTGTGAAGTATCCTGTGACTGAGGGTTCCCCACTTTGCAAGCTCTAAGTTTTCATCTCCTACTGGAGGTGTGGGTACCCCAGCTCTGCATGTGCCTCTGCCACTCCCCAGAGCCTGTTGGGACTGGAACTGGTGCAAAATGTCCCTCAAAGTCCCACAGGCACACCAAGGTGTGAGTGCTCCTGTGTGTTCCTCTCCTCAGGTGGGACACAGACAGCTTGTGGTGCTCTGTGGGAAGGCTGTGATGCTGCAGGGCAGCTCCTGGTAGTGTCACGCTAGGTTTTGCTTCATAAACTTTTCTTATACATCTGTATCCTGGGTAGAAAAGTTAAAGGAGTCTTTTTAACTTTTTCTTAAGCTGACCCTTTTTATGATTGAAAAGTCCCCAGACAAATGTCTGGTTGTTCTTTAATCTGGCTGGTGGTTGTCTTCCTCCCAGCAGTACTGGTGTGTTCAAGCACTTGGGCTTGTTGGCTTTTCGATATTTGGAGGGGGTTTGTTTTTTTTTTTGTTGTTTGTTTTGGTCTAGTTTTTCTGTTGTGGATGGGGTTTTTTTTGTTCTGGGGGTGTTTGGGGTTTTATGGTTGGTTGGGTTGGGTTTTTTTGGGGGGGGGTTATATTTTTTTTAATCTTTCACCAATTAATGATTTCATTTGTTTGGCTCTTTTAAGAGATTGAATGGAATGGTTGCAAGTGGTAATCAAAAGTTTGAAAAGGGATTTGAAATCAGGTACTTAATTTTTATATTCCTGAAATGAGATACCTCAACAAAACCTGTTATCAAAGACATTCCAGAAGGGAAGAGATATAAAGGGATGTCTGATGGGTTCCTAGTACAAGCTCATAGGCAAGACAGAGCCCGACTCTCCTCCACAAAGGGTCAAGAAGCAACAGTTGTAAATTTCATCAGGGAAAACAGCAAGTTTTTATTTGCATGTAGAAATTCCCCATGAGAGCAGTTAAGCACAAGTTGCTAGAGGGACTATGGTATCTCTGTCATTGGAGATTTTTGGAAATTGGACAATCTGGAGAACAAACATCCTGCCTAAGGACCACCAAGCACCTCTCCTGAGAGAGTGCTCTGTCTTTCAGTCTGCTCAGCAAAAGTACTTTGCTACTCCCTTTTTTCAGATGATAGGTACCATCTGCGGATGCTTTGTTGTCTGCTGAACTCTACACTTACTGTATGGCAAGCAGTGCACAAAGATCACATGTAATAGACTCTGCTTTCCCCAGGGTTTTAGTCAGCTCTTACTCTCAGCTCTGAATCATAAAATAGGTGAAGCAGAAATTAAAGACCTCTTTGTACATTTGTGTGGCAGGGAAATTTTGCAATGTCAAATATAGACTCAAATTACAAGTATGTTCTCAAGTTTAGGTTTTACAACTTGCTCTTCTTCACTGTGGATCTGAAGCTGATAGGATCTTTTGAAAGAACTCTAAGTGTGAAATTTAGACTTGAAATTTATTAAATAGGGAAAAAAGTAAAAATACATTGATCATGTTCAGGCTCTCAGAAGGTCTACATAGTCGGGGAGGGGGGGCCCGGGGGGGGAAGTATGTGCTGCCTAAGCAGCAAACTACCTTGAAAAAATGCATCTTTGAGAACCAGAACCAGCGGATGTTTGAGCATTTAAGTCATTGGCAATGACCAAAACAAGGAGCAGAAAAGCTAGGAACCTCTCTCAGTAAAATCCCTCTCTCACAGGAGTTCAGTTTATTTTCTTGCTTCGTTTGCAGTTTGTGCTGTAAAAGGTCCCAGTTCAACAGAAAAAAAAAGCTCAAAAGAGAATTAGCCCTGACTTTTCAGTCAGTTTTTTGGCTAGAGAGTAGTAGAAATTGTAGAGCAAACATCCTCAAGCTAATGTAAACCTAGAGCCTTTCCCTGATTTCTTGGCAACTGCACTACCACCATGTGAAGTAAGCCTCGAATCATCTTCTACATTAAGTCCCTGCTTTCAAAAGAGCATTAACCCATCTGGGACTTTCAAGTAGTGAAGAGGTGGTTTTCTATCAAAGCATGTCTGAAATTACAGTCTAGACACCTCTGTGGTCAGGTAGGAAGCCTAGGACCAGGTTAAGATGCCTGAATCAGTTTATAAAAGCTAGCAGTCTGTTTTCAAGCACTAAAGGATCCAAGTTAAATGTGTGAAGTGGGCAGTGTGAATGACAGCTTTCTCTTATCTTTGAGCAGTGTAGGGTTTCTGCAATGCTTTATTCCAGTGCAGGACAAGAAAAATAATTTATTTCACCTATAGAAAGTTAAAGTCACACTGTCCTTTTTAAAAGACCAAATTCGGTTCTGCTAGAGTGTGTTTTGAATGTATTTCATGCTGATAGCATTCTGCTGTACATGGACTCCTTTATTGCCACATGGTTACCAGGATGAGGGGAAAAATATCACTTTTAGGAGTGAAACAGAATTTTCTTGTTCAACAGTACAAAACCCCTTCACTGATATATACTTTAGAAGGTGTTTCATACCTTCCAATAAAGAAAGCTTCTTCTTACTTTTTTTAAGACCTGGAGTACCTCAGTGGTGTTATAGTAACGGATAATAGAATTTTCACTTTTCTCTGTAAAATAGTATCTGTGAAAATAAACATGAAAACTTTCGTGTTGGCTGTTACTAACATTGAAAATTATCCAAAAGTATTAGGAAATTCTAGAGTTACATTTCCAATGCTCATGCTAAATCTTTAGTATCATTTTTATACTGCAGCCTTTAAAAACATAAGCATATACTATTTTTTCCACAGGATACTACGTCATTCACTGCACAGGACAGACTATTAGGCCTGCAGTGAATGAAACCATTGTCTGTACAAACCCTGCCTTATATTTGATAGAGTTTGGAACTTATTTAAAAAACAAAAAATAATGGAGACCTTAGGAGGAGAAAGGATAGTCTTGTTCGTCAGTGGATTGAGTACAGGCTGGGTGTATTTCAGCCTCTGCCAGATGTCCAGTTTCTCAGAAGAGCCTAATTTCAATGCTTTCGGTGAAAATGAGAGTTGGAGAAAACAGAATCAAAGGTAACACTGTGCAAAGTGGTACTTAAATATACTTAGCCATTAGTTTTTTATATATAAGTACATTATTTTATTATTTTATAATGCATTTATAAACACATTAAACGTTTATAAATTTTGAATATTGTAATAAATCAAGATCATAAGTCATATGTTTATAATTAGCTATACAAAGTGTGCAAAGTTTACAATCTATAATGTTGAACCCAAATCAGAAGATAAATCTATCCATTGCAATACTTTGTTATTTTTAATGCAAATTATGTTCTATTAGAATAATTGTTTCATTTTTAATTTCAGCAACATTAGCTATGCATTCCTTTTGGCTCTGCCTATTGAGTACATAGGAATATTTATACATGCTGGGACATATTTCTTCCCCACAAGGTGGTAGTATTACTATGCTATATAGTATCATTTCTTCAGAATGAAATGAAGCACTTTTATTTCCAAAAGGAATGTTATTTCATGCAATGAGCAGTACAGTGTAAGCTCATGCATGTCTAGTTAAAAGGTTAAAAGAATCCACCCTCCAACTTTTAAGATTAAAATGTGGTTTTGTAGATATCTTTACCTGGATATGAGTAGAGAGTAATTTTGTCTTAAGAACCCAAGAACTGAGGAATCAGTTTTTCTGTGTGGTTAGAGGCATAGGATCATTTCAGCCAGACAGAGAATAGAGGTGTTTCTGAGTGTGGTCAGCAGCTCATATCAGGATTCTGCAGGGCTGGTGACCAGCATCCCTGGGGGTATGGCAGAGAGAATTGGTTAAACTGAGCTGTGGAATGCCAAATCTCTTTCTTCTATGTAATTTCTTAAAATCTCACAATCATCACTGAAGATACAAAATTGCAAAATACCCAGATAAATTAACAATTAAATGAGTTTCAAAGTGGTACCTCCAGTTTTTTCACTGCTGAAGGGACCTTGAAATATTACCTGGTTCAACATTTTATGGGAAGGGAGCCATGATGCATTTATCTAGTATCCTCTTCTACCACATCTTGAAAACCTTCAGTGGTGTGGACTCTACCACATCCCTAGGGAGGTTGTTTCAGCACTTAAACCACTGTTTCTAATATAAACAAGTCCTTACTAAGGGAAAGGTATTATATAATTGTAAAGATTGACAGCTTTAGATCTCTATTACTTGAAATAATTAAACCTTCTAAAACCTGCTAAACCTGCTAAAAATTCTTTTAAATATTTGAGTGTTCTGGAGCATCACATTTCTTCTTTAATCAGAGCAATATCTAAAGTAAGAGAATGCATCCGATTTTAAGATTTTCACTTTAGTGAAAATATGGGAAGAAATGGTATTAGACTATCCACAGTAAAATTCCTTTTAAGATCTTCAACATAGCCCAAACCAGTTCTAGTAAGCAGCAACTAAGTGCAACTTCATGGGAAACTTTTGAAAAGCCAAGGGTAAACCAGCCAAAATCTGTCTTCAAAAACACACACATAATTCACACTGGGGAAATTATGTTCTTAATTATGCTTTTACAACCTGCTTTTTTGGCCATTGGCACATATAATAGCAGAATTTAACATTACATAAATGGAAGCAGACTTTGGCACTGAGTGCGTTCTTCAGGAAGCTTGGTGGTCTGGGAACATTACTGATGGATCTGCAATTATATGAGAGAAATCCATTTAAACTCAGCTCAGAGAAGATATTTTTACTCCGAGCTATGAAATGGACTGATCATATTAGTCATTTCTAGGATAAAATTTTCTAGTGTGAGGAGTGGCCTGCTCTGAATAGCATTGCTTCAGAAAACAACTTACAAATTTAGAAAATCAACAAAAAAATCAGCAATAATTTGACTGCAGGCAGCTAAGAGGAGACTCCTGTCAAAATTGAGGATTCTGCTTTAATCTAAGAGGTGATAAATGGAGATATTCTTTGCAAATAGGATGCTTTATATTAAAATCCTTGGCAACCAAATTGGTTTTCCTTTTCCTTTGAACCATATTAAGGAAAAGTTAGATGAGATAATAATTACCTGTTCATAGTCTGTTTTACTGAAGCTCTTTGAGATCACTGCATAATTACTTTTTAAAACACTTTCTGTGTAGACTTTTGGGTGGGTTTTTTGTTTTATTTTTTGCATTTTATGAATTTACAGCCTAGTTAAGAAATTTTATTCTGTAAATTGGCTGGGGTCAGAGGTGGGGGATGTGTTCTGTTGAAAGAATAAGAAATTTCCTACTGGAGAAAAAAGTGAATTAATTTTGCCATGGAACATTGCTCCATTCTACTACAATCAATGTGTGATCATATTCACAGGTAAAAGAAAAGTAAATGGTAAAAGTGATTTGTCTAAACAGTAGATAACCAACTATTTTTATGGCCTTTGGTTTTGTGTTTGGAAGGTCAAAGTACAGTAAGTTGTACTGATTACTTTGGACTCTGAATCTGTGAATCATATGATTGGCCTTTCCCAGTTTGTTGTTTGGGGTTTTTTATATATAATAACACATGAAAGGGGGTTACTCGCATTGACTGACACATACTCATGCCGAATGCACTTTTACATTACAATGATGATAACAAGTAAATATCAGCTTCACAGTTTCTGTCAGCTGCCTGAGGATTTTCTCCGATAACTCTTTGGCCGTCAGTAGTATGAAGAGTTGCACACCAAGAACTAGTTGTATAGCTTATTTTTTGTTCCATACACACAGTGCTGGATATCACAATGCGGGGATTCACCTGAAGCAAGTCAGGGCTCTTCCCCTTTCATGAGAATTTTAAACCACTAAGCTATTGAACCAGACTGCCCCTTTCTGGCTGCTTCTTGCAATTTTCTACATTTGTCTACCTTGACTGAAGCAAGGGCAATACTTCTCATCCTACTTCAGTCTCCCATCTGAGCTGCTCTTTGAGAAGAAGAGAATTTGAGGCTTATATCCCTCATTTAGCTTAGGCAGTAAATAAAGCTAAGTGACCTTAATTCATCCTTTCCCAGGTAAGTGTTTTAATGAACAAGACAGTTATACAAAAGATGGGCATTTCACTCTACCTATATAATCCAGTTCCAAGGTCTTCCTCTAAAAGCCCTATAATTCTACCAACAATCAAGCACAAGCACAGAACTTATAATCACTTGGGTCTGGTGCAAATTCCTAAACATACTAATGCCTGGAGTTTTCACAGAATCAGCTACAATTTTTGACATCAGTGCTTTGGCATCATGAGAATCTGATTCATACATGACCTATAAAGTGGTCTTAACTATTCTTAGATAATAATGTAACTCTAAAACATATTTTCATTAGTCAGTATGCCTGCCTGGAGCCTCAACTCTGCACTTAAACTCAAGGGAGCAGAAAAATTTCTGTCATAATCCATCTTTGGCAATTTCTGTTGGCTAGCCTTCTCCTCTCAGTAAACCAAGGTTTGGGACTACCATTTTGAATTATACAACCCTTCCCATGCCCTGAGGAGTGTAACTCTTGATTCTGGATTGAATTCCAGGGAAAAGTGCTTAAAAATAGGCTGCTACACTGCCTGTTTTCAAAATCTCCTTTTGGCTCTAACCTAACTTCCCATTGAAGAGCTCTTTTTTACTGTCTAGGAAGTAAATTCCATGAAGCTGAGCATTTCAGATTGTTTGCTGAAAATGTAGGGCTCAGAATAAGGGTGAAAAAATACTTAAGCCTGAATATACTGTGCACATTTTTACGTGTCTTCTTCTAACTGGAGATTAATTAAATTAATATAAAACTTTTGCTGTAAAACCTGACACTGGGAACTAAATCAGATAATTGCACGTACAGAGCTGAAGTCAAGCGTGTTTAAAGATTGCCTAAACTTCATGAGCCTTTTCATATTTACCCAGACCACTTTGAGGTTTTATGCTGAAATTATGTTTAACTTGAGGTTTTGACATGACACCAAGGGAAATTCTTTTTCAATTTTTGGTTTTATTCAAAGNTGTATCCTTATTTGCTGTAAAGCACCATCTCTACACTGCTTTCAATAAGGCTGTATAAGCTTAAAACAACTGAAGAGCTAATCCCAGTGAAGTAAAGCCATGTGGTGAATTGAACCAAAGAAAATGTTCAAATGAGCAAGGCCAGCTGTACAGCACAGGCAGACTCTGCAGCTGGGCACTGTGCCAGGTTTCCCCATTAATTGCCTCCCTATGCTTCATTGACGGAAGTCTGAAGCCAGTCCAAATCTCCTAAGCTCCCCAGCACCACCGCTCTGTTTCTACTCCAGCTGAGACTTCAGACACTGCTCTCACTGGCAACAAAAATGGGAATACACATGAAGAAGTTTTCTAAACAGTACTTTGCGTGAGCCACAGAAAGGGGGCTTAGTCATGAGTAACTCTAGTTTCTAGAGCAGCAGTGTTGTAGGGACTGGTGATGAGGATCCAAGCAGAGGAAATAAGGTGGGAGGAGAGACCAGTGATGGGAAAACAAAGCAGGAAAAGCAGATGGGAAAATTAAAGCTTGTCTGAGGTGGTTGAAAAGGAAGGGGGAAGAGTCAGCTCTCAAAGCATAAAGACTTCTGAAAAAGTCTGAGTGGAAGAACCAAACAGGAAAGGAAAGTCCAAAAGAAAATGTAGGGGATAAAGCTTGTGAGTGACGAGATGTTTGCACGGCAGATTTGTGTCTGGAAAGGAAATTGAGTTGGGCAGTGTGGTAAAGAATCAAAGAGCTCTTTTAGGACAAACAGTCAAGGAATGTTGAATGAACCAGAAGAGTGTGGTGGGAGTCAGAGACACATGGGCTGGGATGACTGGAGCTGAGAGCTGGAGTGGGAAGAAATTCAATTGGATAAAAATATGGATTCAGTGAGCAAAAATCTGAAAATACGATATATGATGGGAACACCTGACCAAGAAGCTGGGAGAGCAGAGAGGCTTGACACAAGCATGGTGGTAGAGACATCAGCAAGGCTTCCCCTCGGGAAAAGAGATGGCCTGACATGTCAGCATCCAGTAAAACACAGTCTCCCTTAAAACTGCAATATAGATTGTCACTTCTGAGCATCCGTGTTTCCAGTGGCAGCACATAACTGTGAAAGCCAGAGTTAATTTTATGCTGGAACGATCAAAGCCAAAATGTATTGACATGGTTCTGCCCAGCAGCTATCTGTGCTGTCCAGTATTAGTGTTCTGATATTTCACACCTTCCAAAGTAGCACTGCTGAAGCCTATTGGGAAGCAGTCTCAATTCTCTCTCACAGTTATTGCAGAGATTAGAGCAAATTATCCATTAATCTCTGAATTGAAGTGGGGCTTGAAGAGGAAATGAGAACAGAGTGAAAGCCATGTTGTAAAACTGAAGAGTGAATGTGCACAGGCTGGAAGGGCTTTTTGGAAAGATTAATTTTCTTTTTTCTTTACTCGAAGAGAACAAAAAATAACCAAAACAAAACAGAAAATGTGCTTCAAAGCTTTGGAAAAAAGTTCACAAAGAGAATTTCATAGTTTTGCTATCAGTAGGTCTTCTGCCTTATGTCTTTCAGAACAGAAAAGTCATACAATGAATAAGACAGGGGTTCAGGGAAATGACAATTCCTGAAAAGATGCAGTATGATCCAGCCCATAGGCTGCCACCAAGTCCATGTGCTATGCTGTCTATCAAGTCTGTCAGCCAGGGCATGAAGTTAGTATTTCCCTTTCCCTGGTGCCTGGTTTGGAGGACTGAAACAGAAGACTGCTGCCTTCTCACCTCAACTGTGCTCTCAATGAAGAGTGTCCAGCTTCAGTACTTGAGCCTTCTATCAAAATTCTCAAATCAGAGGGGCTGATGTCTTTAGCCCCTTGAGCCAAACACAGCTATCAGTTGCAGTGATTCTATTTTCTTTCAATGTTACAATAATGTAAGTACTATGACACTTCTTTTATAATGGCTTAAATTCCCACTTCTGTACCATTTTGTGCAACTACATTCTCCCTTAGTTCCTCTTAATCAGACCTTGCCTTAGCCTATTTGTGTCTGACAATAGCAAGGATAGCTTTGTGTCATCTATAGTCTCCACCTTTTACAGTGTTCAGGTTGCTTTGGTGAACTACCCTCCCATTTCCTAATCTCCTGTTACAAAGTTGGGATGTGGAGGGGTGACTCGGGACACACACTACATGACAAAGGGATTTTCCTTCTTTCAAGCTATTATATTTAGCAAAGTCCATGCTCTTTATCCCAGAACAAAAATACAGACATTGCATGAAGAACTTTGAAAAGAATGTGAATGGCATGTACTGGATTTATTGCCACTTCATAAAATGCCCACAAAGTTTGACTTGCTTTGCTTTTAGTTGCCAGCAATGAAGCAGTTCACAGTACGCTACAAACACAGACCCAGTTTTTTGTTTGAGACAGTTGGAGGGGAGGGGGGAAGAGAGGGGAAATCCTCATGAGAAACATGAATAAGTTTTGCTGACTCTTCTAACTACAGGGCCTGACAAAGTGCCTATAAACACATTTCCCATGATGTTAATAGCTAAGCAGGACTTTTGTTGCATGATAAGTGCTATTTTGAGCTCATCGGACCTAGACAAGTGGGAGTAAATCGCAATTTTCGAGTAACTCTCAAAAGAACACTGTTGGTCTGTATTACAAAACAAATCTTAACTTTGACATGTATATCATAAATGATGCATTTGCTTTACTGACTGTATTTTCAATTTCCCTCTGTACTGTTGTCTGATACTTTGCTATATACAATCTCATAGTCTAGCTAATCCAAATCACAAATATAAGTCACAAAAAATATTTTTCAGTATTAAGTACAACTGTCCATTCATGTTATATTGCACAAATGGACTTATTTGTCATGTAAGGTAATATGTTCACAAATAATGTGAAAAAAGAGAAAATGTATGTGAATGTTTGTCACAAAGTGAAGGAGTGAAATTTTCTTTTTTTATCTTTATTGTGCCTCTAGTGACATTTATTTCCTGCAAACCTGTTTTAGACAAAAATTGAAAAGAATTATTATAGTAAAATCTCAGAAAATGCTTTAGTAAACGCAAGCATAAATCAGTTTCCTTTTCACTTAAAAAAAATTAAATATTACACAGAGAGGTTAAACACATGTTAATAAAACTATATCAACAAGTCAAAATTTCAGGAGACACAGAATTTCAATCTCATGGAATGATGTCTTGCAAAAATAGGAGTTTTCTTTAGCCCCTGATTTTTTTAAAATAACATGAGGCACAAAATTCAGGCTCTGGATCTTGTGGTGTTCCTAGTTATACTGTTTTCAATTTCCTTCAGAAAATGCCATGAAGTTTCACTCAGTTCAAGTCCTCATTGTGATTTACTGTGCCATTTCTATTAGCACCAAGTATTTTTCTCTTTTTGGCAGTATTTAGCTAAATCAACTATGGTATTTTTATTTCAAGAAATTAATTCACTATTTTATTAGAAAGAGAAGATACTACATGCAGTGTGTCCCAATCATACCAATATCTTCTGAAAATTATTCAATGAAATTATGATGCATTTCCTATTGGGACTGTTGATAATTTCTAAACTGAGTTTCAGCACCATATTTGCATGAGATCTGAGATGTTTCTTTGCTGTTTTTAATGGAACAAAATTACAGAAACATACTAATGCAATCTGATGTTTGTCATTTGAAACCAGATGATCTTCAAAACAGGATGAGATTTCAGCTCAGGTCTATAATATACCCCCTGTAGTTATACTCTGGAGTTCACATAGCATTTTCCTTACCAAAGAGCCACAAAAAAAGAATTATGCATTTGCTCAGAAACATTTTCCATGTGTTTCAGTGGGTATTTCTCTATTCACTACTCCCATGCCCTTCATCATATGTCATCTTCCATGATACCTGTGTGATAAGTAATGTTCTTATGCATACATGCAATAGAATATTGCCTGCAGAGACATGTTTTATAGCTTCCTTCACACTTCAAAACTACAGATTCCAGTAAAGCACCACTTCCTCCAGAACTTCAAAGCTACCTCCTATGAATCTAATGAGTAAAGCTGCTTCCTAGCATCTTCATCCATTCCATCTTCATTGCCTCTGNTTCATATGAAACTCTCATTTTGGGGGACACCAAATTGCAAAGTACAAGCTCAGGAGGCAATCACCATCTAGACTGCTGCTCATGACTTGGTATATCCCTGTCTTTGAGGTTAGTATCTCACTGCAAATGACAGCGGTTTCTTCCAAGTGCTCATGGTCTCCATTGTTGGAGGAGAGAAGGGAGGCTGGCTGTGGAAGGACAGCTTGATCAGCACAGATCTGTGATTGCCTGAGCTCTGAGAACTGTTTCCTGTGTTTGTATGGAATCTTGCTATGTTTAAGGACTGTTTGCAGTTTAAAGTCTGTACCAAGTTTGAAGATTTTATCATGCTATATGTTTTTCCTTTGTTTCACTGTGTGTCCCTGCTGGAATCTTCTATCCTTCATGGCCTGTAACCCACCCTGATTGGTCCCTGCCTGCAGCAGGGTACCACCATTCCCTTATAGGGTATATACTTGCCTTTGTGTTCCCAGTTTTGAAGGGTCTTGCCTTGTATGGCTGGGGGTGGCCCAGACCCTTCCCCAAAACCTTCCCAGGGTGCTCCTGGGGTCAGAACCCAGCCCCCCGACCCTATTTAAGTTCTACCAGTTTGAATAAAGCTCTCTCTCTCTCTGTGCTCGCTTTGGCAGCACCCACCTCACTCCCCAGAGTGTGTCCCTTTCTTTCCACCCCCCACCTTCCCTTCAGGACCACACTCCATCATGCCTTCTCTTCTTCTTCATAAAACAGAGCCCTCTATATGACATTTTAGATGCATAAGGAAACAACCTCCTGCCTTTTTTTTTTTTCTTTACTCTAGCTGAAGAAAAGAATATATAGTCACAAATCTGCCCCTTAGAAGCAGTAATAGGAGTGGTGCCTGGCATAATGTGCAGAGGTAAGGTAAACAGTGAGGGTAGTGAGGTTGTTGGAAAAAGTCAAGTGGAGAAAGAAAAGTAGAAGACTATACATAAGAAAGAATAAGAACTTGAGAGGTCATGTACTGTCAGTGCATTAATTAGAACTTCACTACCCTTAAGCTCTTAAGATCAGCATCCTCACCCTGGGATGGCTTCTGGTGCTGCTTTCTCCTCCTCCTGGCTCTGGCAGCCAGCACACTGGCAACAGGGTGTGAGAGGGGGAGCATGAGGTACAGCTGCTGAAAACAAAGGAAAAATGTGTTCTTAGAGTGCAGTTAAATATATCCAGTTTATATTCGAATTGTGCTTCTAGAGGCTTCAATTACATACGTAGAAGCAGAATGACAGTCTGAAAGCACACATGAAAAAAGATTTTGAGAAATGCTGAAGTAGGAAAAGAACTGGATGAAAAGGTTTTCTACTGTTTTTGGCTAGGATAGAGTTAATTTTCTTCCTAGTAATTTGTATGGTGCTATGTTTTGGATTTGTGCTGAAAACAGTGTTAAGGGTTTTTTTAGCTATTGCTGAGCTGCACCTCTGCAATGTCAAGGTCTTTTCTGCTCCTCACTCCACCTCACCAGTGAGGAGTCTGGGGGTGCAAGAAGAATTTGGGGGGGAACATGGACTGGACAGCTGACCCTGTCACAACCAAACTCTGAGGCAGGGCAACTAGATTCTTTACTAAGGATCCCTTGGAGTGGATTAAAACAAAATTACACTAGATAACCAATTATATAACAATGATAATAGGATAGTAGCTTTTATTTTTTTATTTATTTTTAACAACTCCAGAATAGTAACTGGAGAAATTGTAACTGGAAAAACTGCAACTGAGAAAATAACTGTTCTGCAATTTAAGATTATGTTAGGAGAAGAAAGATAGAAAGAGAAAGAAAAGGAAGGAGATATGTGGGATTGTTTTGCATGAATGCAGTGTTTCTAGATGTGGTTAGAGTGTAGAACAATATTTCAAAGATTCAACGCCTGGTGTTTGTTCAAATATGAAGGTACTGGATGAGAAATGTTAAGAAGGCCAAGGAGACCATGATAAACTCAGGATGAGAGAGTAGAAATAATGAGATATGCAATTAGCAATAACAAGATATAGTAGGTGAAATTGCCAACCAATCATGGTCTGAATAGGAGCACGTGAACAGCGTGTGCTGGTGGCAGCCTATAGTAGTGAAAAACTGCTCATGGACAGAAATAGAACATGTATAAATATGGGAACTTTCTTTAATAAATGGCTTCTCTTGATCATCATATTGGTGTGCAGAGTTGTCCAGGCCTCGCATGGGAAACACGAAACCCAACAGAGATAGAGAAATAAGAAATGAGATAGAGAGATACAGGGCAAAAGCAGAAGATGGGTGGCGCTGTATGTGATAGAAGAGAGAATGTATGGAGCTCACAGTTGGCAATGGCACAGTTGAGAGCACCTGGGTAAGAATCGAGGGACAAACAAATAATGCAGATGTTATCGTGGGAGTCTGCTACAGACCTCCTGGCCAGGACAATGATGCCAACAAATTATTCTTTGAGGAATTAAAGGACACTTCCAAATCAACTGTAGTTGTCCTTATGAGGGACTTCAATTTGCCAGAAATTAACTGGAAGCATCACACAGCTCGTACAACCCAGGCCAGAGGATTCCTAAAAAACCTGGATGACACCTTTGTGGAATATGTCCCATGGGAGCCGACTCAGAAAGGTGCCCTCCTTGATCTGCTCCTTGTCAACAGAGTGGATCTGCTGAGCGAAGTGGACATTGGTGGCTGTCTTGGCCACAGAGACCACAAAGTGATTGAGGTTAAAATGTCTGCTGACAGGAGGAAAAGTGCCAGCAAAACCTCAACTCTGAACATGAGGAGAGCATACTTCAGGCTGCTCAGGGAACTAGTAAGTAAGGTCTCCTGGGAAAATTCTTTTGCAGGTGCTGGGGTCTGTCAGTGCTGGGAACTTTTTAAACATCATCTCCTAAGGGCACAGGAGCAGGCAATTCCCAAGTGTCACAAGTCAGGCAGGCAAGGCAGAAGGCTGCCTTGGCTGAGCAGGGATTTTCTCTTGGAAATAAGACAAAAAAGGGAGGTGTATGCCCAGTGGAAGCAAGGTCAAGTGACACAGGAAGAATTCAGAGATGTTACTTGCTACTGGAGGGAGATAATTTCTGTGGCCAAAGCTCAGCTAGAGTTGAAGGTGGCCAGAAATGTGGGGGACAACAAAAAGAGTTTTCTCAAATATATTAATATCAGTAGGCAGTATAGAAATATCATTGGCCTGTTTCAGGATGAGGATGGTCACCTCACAAACAGGGACAGAGACAAAGCAGAGGTGTTTAATGCTTTCTTTGCCTCTGCCTTCAGCACAGATGACAGACCAAGAGGGTCTCAGTGCCCTGAGCAGTAGGACAATGACTGTGAGAATGATCAGCTTCCAGTCAACCCTGAAACTGTGCAGGACCTGCTGCTCTGGCTGGATCCCTACAAATCTATGTGGCCTGATGGGATTCATCCCTGAATCCTCAAAGAGCTGGCTGATATCATCACAAAACCTCTCTCAATGATTCTTGAGTGGTCTCGGGAAATCAGAGGTCCCAGCTGACTGGAAGCTGGTGAACTTTGTCCTGATTTTCAAGAAGGGCAAGAAGAAGGACCCCAGAAACTGCCTGCCTGTCAGTGTCACTTCAGTGCCTGACAAAGTTACAGAGAAGATTATTCTGGGATATATTGAAAAATATCTTAAAGACAACACAGTCATTGGTCACAGCCAGCACGGCTTCATGAGAGGAAAGTCCTGCTTATCAAACATGTTTTCCTTTTATGACAAGGTAACCCACCTGGCCGATCAAGGGAAGCCAGTTGATGTCATCTTTCTGGATTTCAGTAAAACTTTCAATACTGTCTCTCACAGGATCCTTCTGGTCAAATTGTCCAGCACTGTTGGATAAACACATCATGTGCTGGGTGAGCAATTGGCTCACGGGTCAAGCACAGTGGGCAATAGTCAATGGGGTGACATCAGACTGGTGACCTGTCACTGCTGGAGTTCCACAGGGCTCCATCTTAGGCCCTGTGCTCTTCAAATCTTTATAAATGACTTGGATGCAGGACAGGAGGGATACTAAGCAAGGCTGCAGACAACACAAAACTGGAAGGAGCTGTTATTCTCTTTCAAGAAATGTCCTTCCCAGTACCTTCTGCAGGAGGAGTTCTGGTGGGGTATATGTGGTCTTTTCTTGGAAAGATGTCAAATGGCTTAAAGACGGAGTCTGCCTATAGCCTGAAAGTCCATGGTTTTCAGTTGCTCAGTGGTGTCTTGCTGCACAAGAAGAAGATTGGCACAGTAAAAATGTTACCCTGCCTCCACAGGATCTGCTGCTTACCAGATGCTGGTAATCCAAAATCTGCCCAAAATGTGAAGCATGGACATTAAGTGCCTAGCACCAATGCCCTCCCTTCAAACCTGTTCCTAATATGTCACACAATATGTCACATCGCTAATATAAGCATAGCCAGTTTCTAGCTACTTCTTATGTTGAAGTCATACATTTTGAGTCCAGAAGACTAGATCACTGTTTCATTTCAAAAATCAGCAAATGCTTTACTATTCAGGCCTTTAGAGTGCAATTAGAAATCCAGACTCCAGACCCAGGGCATACATGCTTGAATGACACATCAGAGGCCTGGGGAAGTTGTCACACTGAGTGTGGGAGTCCTACTACTGCAAGGCTGTCAGATGTGGGACTAATAGCTGGGCATTCCTGAAGCTCCGAATAGCAATCAGTCATCATCCAGTGACTAACGGAGCTTAAAGGGTGTGAAACTCTGCAATTGATCCAGTCAAAACAAGAAAAAGTCTGAGTGGTGAGTAAGAAAATTGTAACGGGTATCTAGCAGAACTATCTGAAAGTGCTCTATCTTTCTCATTTTCTGACTTCTCCCTATTACTTTGGAGTCACAGCATAGAGAAACTGGAGAGAGAAATTTTTCAAAAACATCATTAAACCAACGTGATCAGAAAAAAATGCAGCATTTACACTGAATACATAATGCAGGAAACTCCTCGATCAGCCAAGATGTTCCTCACCTGATTATGATTGAAAAGCAATAAATAGAAAGAACTAACCATAAAACACTTGCATTTAGGTCTTTGGCTCGAGAATAAATTAAGTGCAAATGTAGATTTTTCATATATCTGCCAGAAGTCAGATAGGTATTGTCATTTTAGCGTGTTTAACAAGCTGCTTGCTTGTATGCAAAGTTTCTTTCTGAGACTGAAATAATAAATGCCAATTAAGCTTACAAATACTTGCTCATGGCAAGCATAGACCCTAAGCTCTATTACATTATTAGGTCTATGTACTTCTCTAAGACTTTAACTGCTCATAAAGTCTGTCTTTGTGGCTTATGTGGTATACTTATTTATTTAATTAATCTACGTTCTTTTAAAAGCCACCAAATCTTAGAATCTAATGGTCCATGTTCAAGAATAAATAGCTGAATTCAACTCTTGAGTAATACAGTGTGACTGTCAACATTTAAAGAAATATTCTTGATTCAGCTATCAAACAATTTTGATAACAACCTTGAACTCCATAAACTAAAGTTCAGCTCATTCTCCTCTAATACAATTTCCTTGATATTTATTCAGATGTCTTTATGTTAATTTTTTTAAATATACTTAGACACAGTTACATCTATTTCAATGAAAGCTGAGTGCTTTGTCATTGTAGGATTTGGTTTCCTTTTTCTTCAGTTTCTGATCTTTAAAGACAAAATTTCCAAACATCACCAGCTGTTGAAATGTCGTTTCCAAAAACAAACTTTCACATCAGAAAGGGCAAACAAAATCATGCATGTGCAGAGCACAGGCAGACACAGGCAGTTACTCCAAGTTGTCATAGCTTTATTTTCAGAACAACTCTATGATTATCACAAGACCTTAAAGAAGCAGAAAACGTTGACCTTTGGAGCTCACTGTCAGTCCACAGAACATGCCACCTTCCATCAGAACTGTCATTTAACTTCTCTGCATACAAATCCTTTTTTTTTACTGTGTAATTCTACCTCCATTACTAAAATATCAATTACCATAAACGACTGAAGACTGCACAGCCAAGTGTAACTCTGTGACTGTGACTGTGACCCTCTGCTTCTTCATAATCTTTAACTACTGTATTATGAGAATTAGGGTGGTGTTCAAGAGTCTGAGGCATGTTATATGAAACCTCACAGCAGTAGTCAATCCCTGCTCTGAAGACCTTAGGCTCTCAGTAAGTACAAGTGACAAAAATTACTGTTTTCCCAGACCTCCCAGCTGTAATACAACTTGGTGCTTCTACTCTGAGCAATTATCACATATTGGAAAGCATAAAGTTCGTAATTGCTCAAAGCAGTTCTCTCTTCAGGCAGCAAGTGGCAGCATTGCAATAGCCTTTGCTTCCCTATATTCTTTATTGTCTTTCAAGGCAGTCCCCCTTTTGTCCTAAAGCACAGAAAACTCCTGCCATTTCTGTGTCACTAAAATCTAATTTTATATTGTATAACAATATATTATAATTAATATAAATAATTTTGTATAAAGTTATAAAAGGAAAAAATAAATTTGCAGAATTGGGATCTCCTTTGTGAATGGAGACTCTACATATCAAAACCAATTCCTCCATTTTCATGCTTTCAGCCAGGAAGTGTTTTGGATCCTTGTCAATATTTCTGAAAACTGAACAAATTAAAACAAGTATAAGGACATCTGGAATCTCTTCTTTCTGCTCCTGAAGCAGAGGATGTGAATGGACTATCAGTAATGTAGATCATTATTCTTGAACTTCATATTTGATAGTCACTAAAACATAAGCCTGCAAAGTCAGCATCAGATCATTTCACGTTAATTGACTTGCCCATGATACAGGATTGCATTTACCCTGTTCTAGAAGGGTTTTTTGGAACAACAGCTGTGATTTTTTTCCTGTCTCATAATTATCATCCGCCATAAGGAAACTGCAATCAGAAGCGAGGAGACAGATCTGCTGATGAAGCACAAGCCTGCCTCATATCTAACTCCCTCTTGAAGACCCCTTTGTTTGGCTCTGCAGTGCTAAAAGGAACAACATTCACCAGGAATTCAGTGTTGTCACTTGCATAAACATATAGTCCTAAATACCAATTGCACCCTTTTCAGAGTCTGCTGAAGTCAGTGGCAATTTTCAGTTGTACGGCTGGACTAAAGAGTGGATCTGTTCAGCAAGAAATAGATTCCCTGGATAATTGCCTTTCTGGTTAGACCTGTCTGTGGTGATTAGCTTGTGTAGTCATTAGGTCTTAGGCTCTTTTCACACTATCTGGCTGCGTACTGTGATGCTGGATGTTACCTGTCAAAGGTTGTTGCTTTTGCTGGTGTGGCATTTACGCTACTGGCCTTTGCAGAGAAATAAAAAGTGTATGCTCTGTCTCTTGTGGAAAATCGTCCTTATAAAGATCCAGTTTCCCCATAAGAGCATGGTAAATTTTGTAAAGCTGCTTTTCCTTGACTTATTAGCTGTCAAGATTAAGAGATGAATGAGAAGACTCCTTTATTCTTCAGGGCAAAATGAAGCATTTCCAGTGAAGGCATCCTGAAAACACTTGCAAGAAAATGAAAACAAAAGTGGCTTCATAATAACCTGCACCATGCTTATGTCAAAAAATTATGACATTTCTGAGTGCTCATTTTGAGTAGTGTCACATTAACTTAGGCCTGACTTGGTGCCTAGACTTTTAAGATCATGTTTAGGAGAACCAGTCATAATAGTATTCTAGAGAATTTTTTAAAAGTATTAGTTAAAATGATTATACACTTTGTAGTCTGGCAATTATTCATAATTCCATTTCAGTAGTATTTATATTTTTCTGCAACACCAAGTACAAACAGTTTTATTCAATACATTTTTAATATACTCTGGAATACTGAGAATACAAATGTTTTATATATTGTTTTATAAATTTAACCCATTACTATTAATTATTACTACAGAATTTTTCCTTCATTATCTGCCTGACCTTTAAGGAACATTAATGAGAAAGTTTACTCATTGTGAGTGTGAGCTGGTTTTAATGAATGTCTTTCACCGAGACTGTATGACTGCTAAGTTTAAAGTTCTCAAATGTTAATGAATTTGAGGTTTATAGTGTTTAATGTTAATGTCACAGGACATAGGTCAGGGAAGTAAACTGGGAGTGATTGCTCATAATAAACCGTCTGCATGTTATTTTGCAGCAACAATACAGGATAAACTAAGTCCCAGGACATGTCTACTGGGTTATGAAATTATTGCAGGACTTCATCTAGCATTAATGAGGCCTCCTTTGTACAAATGGGAAATTCTTGAAATAGGATATCACAGAACTAACTTGGGAGGGGCTCAAGGGAATAAATGTTGAGAAGAGGCTAACTAGATTTGGCCTTTAATGATGCATAAGGAAAAAGAGGAGAGGAACTTCTCACATTTCATATGCCAGTGTTAGGCTACAGAAACTGCCCTTTGTCCTCTTGAGAAATAAAGAAGGACTTTTTGCAGGATTTCTTTTTTTTTTCCTTTGTTTTCCTCTCCTTTCTTCTGTGTTATTTTGGAGGTCAAGATTTGAGATTACAGAACAATGAAAGAAATCTTTAGGCTGGATATGCACATTCACCGCTATAAGGAATAAAAATCTTTTAATGTCACTGCCCCTACTGTGCTCTAAACTAGATTTTGCCTCTTGGTATCCAGCTACAAATGATAGGTTTCAGGCTAAGTTGCTATGTCAGCTAGATAGTGGTTCACATGTGCTTTTATTTTATGGTGTGGTTTATATTCTTCTTAGTTTTGTACTATTCTGTGATGGGGACAAAGACTGTACATACAGTGGAGGAGGACTAGAGAAATGAAATATCTCTAAAAATTTATCTGTTTAGAACAGAATTTCGTTTTAGTACATGATTTTGAAGTCTCTGAGTCTGCAAATGTTTTGAGACAATTGGTTTCAAATATTATTGCTTTTCATTGCTACAAGTTACAGCTTCAGAATATATAAAGGGAGCTAGCCTTAAAATGGTAGTGGGGAAGGTGGAAGCATTATATTATCCAATTAAAGGCATGTGCATGCTGCTAGCTTTTAAGAGAGCAAACACACAACTAGTTCTCTGAGAAGAGACACATTTATTTTTCCCCATGTTCTCAGGTTCGAAGAAGCAAGGGTTAGGTCTATTTTCCACCTAGCTGGTTATACTCTTTTGGTGGGATACCCAAATCCTTATACCATGAAGTGGCAAACTCACTTGTAGTCAAATTTGTTCTATAGCATTTCCTGGAGGCTGGTTGATGGGAGTGTGTGGGGTTAATACCAGCAGAGAATTTGAACTTTTTGTTAAGTGGGGAAACAGCACCAACTACCATTATCATAAACCTCTTTTGCAAGATTTATAAGAAATTAGAGATATGTAAATAAGGTACAGGAAATTATTTTCCTTTCCAGGGAATTAGAGTGTTTGATTACAGCATGCTTTGGTTATTTAATAACATCTGGAGAGGCTATTTCAACTGCCTTCAAGATAAAAATTAGATTAAAATCTTGGAACATACCATTCACAGGAAGATGTGGAAATAATACTGTGTATGAAGGAGGAAAATAAATAACCTATGCATTCATGTTATTCGGCAGTGGTCAATGCTCACTTTTCTATGAAATTATGGCTTTTTTTTTTTTTTTCATTGTATCAGTCATTCCTGATGAGTAATTTGTATAGTGTAGCTGTTGGGCTGAAGGACCTGGGAACAAGTAAAATATTTTAATTATTCTTGTGGGACCTACTTACTGCCAGTGTCCTACTACTGATGTACTACTATATTTTTCATATGAGTTTCCTTGTTTTGCAACAGAACAACCACACTAATACCTGTTTACTCTTTAATATTTATTATAGACTAGGGATCTTCGAGCTATGTATTACAGTTGTATTAAAAAAAATATTGAAACGTTAGATAAAGTAGCTTTTAGATGACATTGCATGAAGAGAAAGAAAAAAGAAAGCAGGAAAAAGAGAAAGAAAATAAAGAAAGAGTAAGAAAGAAAGAGTAAGAAAGAAAGAAAGAAAGAAAAAGGAAGGAAGCAAGCAAGCAAGCAAGAAAGAAGAAAGAAAGAAAACAGGAAGAAAGAGAAGAGAGAGAGAGAGGGAGAGGGAGAGGGAGAGGGAGAGGGAGAGGGAGAGGGAGAGGGAGAGGGAGAGGGAGAGGGAGAGGAGATACTGCGAAGATTTTAGAGGTCTGGCATTGCCAGATGAATAACAGGTAGAAATGGTACCTGAGCTGAATGGCCTGGAATGACTATATCCTTTAGCTAGCTATGACTAAACACACATATCCAGTGGAGTGAATTACAGTGGATTAATTTACATAGGAAGAACAACAATTTTATGTATGCTGATGTTGTAATTTCCTTCACATCAGCTCACTCTTACTTATTTGATTATTTAGCTGATCAGCAACCTAAACCATCTGCACTCAATTAACAGTGTTATTCCTGCTAAAATCTGAGCTTGGGTTATTTGTAGGGATATTCATAAGGTTCTTGTTAGTTTGAAGAACTGCTGTACTGACTTAACCAACCATTCATGGGAAAGAAAGAGTTGCCGCTCACTGTAGGTATCATGTCTGCTATCACATATCCTGCTTTGGATGTTATGTAAGGCATTTTGAAGCAGACTTTTTAAACTACCCCTTAACTGCTAACCCTTCACTGGGACACTGCAAAACAAAATGGCACAAAACAGGTATTAGTTATCTGCTCACAAAGCACAACCTCAGCAAGACTCATTTCCTTTAGCTCTGGATACCTACAAGGTATAAGTTTACATCCAAGCTCACCAGTCTTGGTTTCTTCTGCTATCAGTGAAGAGAATGAGTCATGTGTAGGACAGGATTCACCACAGCATAGACATTCACAAGGTGAATCCACTCAAACTGTAAAAGTGTGAATTTTCTTCATTTATGTTGATGAAACAAGCCTGAATACTCTGGGCACAGATGCTCACATTATAGATGCCTAAATTGAAGTAAAGGAATGTAGGCAGGTTTTGGCTGTTCATTGAGAATCTGAAATGTCTATTACCTACCATTTTGTTTTGCCATGACTCTAGGGGTTTAAGTTCTGATCATAGGATAGATTTTAAGGAAGTTGTCATATTCCTGGGAAATATACAAAAAGATACAGGCAATAGTAATGAAAAACAGCAGTTACAAACTATGCAACATACAAAGTTACATACTGCACCTCTGGCTGACAGTCTAATAACGTAGATAGAAATAGCATCCTGGCACTTCTGCCACACTGCCTTGTTCTGTGTCCATCATCCTCAGCATTAATATATCACAGCAGAATACTGTCTCCTAGATTGCTGGCAGTGAGTGCTCTGCATGACAGGTGCAAAGCTGAGCCTCACAAAATCTAAAGGAATTTGTGTCCCTATTTTTGCTGAGATACTCTTTAGGGGCTTAAATTTTCCTGTGGCTATATGTCTGGAGCAGATGTATCTGTCTTATAAGCTAGTTCTTTATATATTTCCTTCTCTGTCTCATTGATTTTTCAAATCAGGAATTTCATGCTAAGTAAAAAAAATCAGCATTTCCATTCCAGCTAGTTACTACATATACCAGAAACGCTCAATAGTGAAATTTCTAGTCAGGTGCAATAACAATTTCATGGTCTAAAACTGTATGTCAAGGTCATGATTCTTTATCAATGAATCTTTTTTTTCTCCTTAAAATCCATTTTTCCTCATTTTTTTTATTCCCATTATCAAAGACTAATTGTATTACTTCCCTTTCTTTTCCAAACCTTCTGGTTCTTTTTCATTTCTTTCTGACACTTTGCATTTTCCAGGCAAATATATCACTGTATAAGGACTCTGCTCAAGCACATTTCCTCAGAGAAGTTTAACAAAGTTTCTCTGCTTCCCATGTGTATACACTGCTCTGAGGAATGAACACTGTTCCCATAACAAATTGGCCCAAGAAGTGTCTCAGTTGCATCCTAGCAGTGTCTATTTTCTAACCACCAATTTTTACTCTGTTCCTCAGGGTCCATTCTGTTCATACAGGCAAAACTTTCCAGGGACTGTCCTGAGCACTGATGAGCTAGCATCCAGCCTAAGCTAGTCTACATGATTTCATCACGTAACTGTGTCCAGCACAGGGCCTTCTTTTTGTGGATCTTTCTACATTTCTTTCTGTTATAACTGAAATTTTGAACCCTCTTTTTTCCCTGTGTATGAATTCCATTTAGGATGGCAGCTTTCCAAAACACCACTTACATGTAGCATTATCAAGAGTACTTCATATTTTCTGTGTGTATCACATTAAGTGTATTGAAGTCAAACATTCAAATTGACTAAAGCTTAACATGTATTCCTGTGCTGGCACAATCACACAGTCTAAATCACAGATTTCTGTCACAGAACAAGATACAATGACTGAGTAAATTCAGTTATATGCTTTACAAAAATATCTTAATAAAGTCCTTGCCAGGGCCAGGTTTGCAAAGATGCTATGTCTGTTATAAGCAGCCAGATTTAAAAATATGCAGTGCTAGAGAAATGTACTATTCACCAGACAACTAATTCACCAGTTAAGTTATTCTGCAATTCTTAGTGATTTTTTATGCTGAAAAACTCAGGTCATGTTGAGACACGTGAGCTGACAATTATTCTATAACAGACCGTACAGGAGCACCTTCCAGTAGTTCAGACCTCACACCTTAGGGATTGCACGGGGCTAAAGGACTGCAATGCAGTAACTTCCATGCAGAGTGATAAGTTATCACTCCCTGTTTCTCCAGCAGAATGTAAGAAGAAAAAGTGGGAGAGCAGCTGTTGGTTCCTGTATTTGATAAATAATTGAAAGCTTCCCTTTGCCTACATTATCACTCTATTCAGATAAAGACTATTGCAGCCTTTCTAAGGATCTTCTGACTTCAAACTGGGATCTTAAAGTCAGCACAGATAACTAAATAAGTCAGCCCTTTCTTTGGAAGGCATATAGTTTTCAATTAAAAATCAGAATATAATATTTGCTGCTGTTGACTCTCCCTGGAGAATATATTTCTGTCTGACATGCCCCTTTTGTCATTTTGAAAGTCTAAGCACCATGCCAAGTTTTGTAAACATATTTTTTAATTCCTGTTTGATGGGGTAAAAGAGAAGTTCAGGAGTGTTATCTTTCAAAGAGCTAAGGGGGAAAGGCAAGAATTGACAGTGCTAATTGCAGTGTCTTCAAACACAGTTCACATCCGTTTACAAAACACACACATGCCTGTGTAGATTTTGGTGGCCAGTGGACTGTGAGGTTTGATGCCCAGTCAAGCCAAGACGTAAAGGAAGGCCTTAGCAGTGGCATGTGACCACTGCCCTCAGGCTCCAAACTCTCACTGCAACCTGGTTAGTAACTATGGCATGTCACTGCAGGTTCTGCTACCATGTAGTAACACTCCTGTTCACATTTCTGTATTGTGTTACTGTCCCCAGGCTGCTATTTGTGTTCACGTAGTGCTTCTACACATTATTTCACACCAGTGCAGGAAAGGTTTGAAGCACAAATATCAGCCCTCAGTAAATCTTCACTTAGCATTTTGCCCCTTGAAGAACTGAGGTTTCAGCATCATGTCTTGAGCCTTTATGTCTCATCTTAAATGGGGTCATAATTCAAAATCTCAGTTTTGGGACTCCATTTATTTGCAGAAGACACATCTGGACACAATATTGCTCAAACAAAGTTTCTAGACTCACTGCCTACACTTGCTCTCAGGCTGCTAGCCTGTGAAAAATAGCTTTGTGACTAAATATAAACTGAAATCAATGTCTTTACAAAACAGTTTCGTGTCCAGGGAAACTTCTCGGTTTGTTTATTTCTCTAACACTGTCTTTTTTTATTTACCAGCCACTACAAGTCCTAAACTAGAATTTCCATTAAAATTCCTTTGATATGTGACTACAAATACGTAAGCGGGTTGAATATGGATAAAATTTAGGAGATTTGTTCGTGTCTTTGTTGGATGCTATATCTAGCTCCTTTTAAATTTTCCAGCCATATTTCAAATCTAAATACTGAGATTCTTTTTTCCTTTTAGTATTTGGGACTTGACTTGAAAAATCTAATCTTCTTTTCAGAAAGTGGAGATTCTACTTTAAAAAATTAATCAATCATTACCATTGGGAAGATTTTGACGACATTTATTTAAATGCTTATAAATTCTATCCCACTTATCAATGAGGCAAGTTAAATCTAATTTTGTATCTTCCCATATTTACTATAAATACACTTGCTCGCTGAGAAACATCCTGTGAGAACAAAGCAACAGCAAGTTCCCTGCTTGAGAGCTCAAAGGATTAGGTCAATTGCAGAAGTTTCCTTTCCTGAAAGAAAGCTTAGCCCAGGAAAACAGCAGTTTGCCCCAGGCTTAACTCACTAGAAGAATCAAATCTTCTGCAGATATCTTAGCTATGGGTTAAAGCCGTTTTGCCATAAATTTCAGATATCTACATTTACTAGTCAAATGATACACTAAGATTCTTGCAGAGGTCAGTGGCACCTAGGTGAAATACATATTGGATACAGTGGGAGAGACAGAGAAAGATTTTCCATAATTATGTTGGAGATTTAAAAAGTTAACAAACATGTTGTGTTATGGGGTGGAGAATACCCCTGAGAAAATTCAGTAGTTTCCATACACTTCTCTGGTTTTGTTACTCATCCTCCCACATTTCTCTTTCCTTCCTCATTTCCGTCACAGCTGCACTTTAAATAATCTAGGCCTGGTTTTCCTTTCCCTTGCTCCCGTTTCACTGCAGTCTGTTGGGGTAAGAGTTTGTTTTGTTTCTTTACTTCAGGTAGTAGCAATGTTATACCCAGGGGTATGCAGATAGAACTTGTGAGGGTGACAGAGAGTTTGGGAATGATGCTCCGAGAGAAAAAGTAGAAAGAAGACTATTTATTCATACTTGTCAGGTGGCTAAACTATGGAGAAACATCTTGTCTAGTCCCTTGTCTGAGGACCAAAGCATCTGTACACAGAAGTTTCTGTCCCATTTGCACTGGCTGTGGATGAAACATCATGTCAAAAATAGTGTTTACTGATTTGTGACAATTTTGCTCCAGATATTATGTTGGTGGTGTTGCAGGTAGAAGTAAAGCAAATTACAGTAATTTCAACACAAAAAATTGACATTATATCTATGGTGTACTGGAGCATATTTAATAATTTTCTTTCTGATTAGAGTGAATAATGCCCTAAACCATCTGTAAGAAAGAGAATGGATTAGTGTTCGGAACATTATTAGGTCTACAGCCATTCTGATAATGAATTTCTAACTGCACACATATAATGTAAACAAAACTATTGCATTTTATGTATATGAAATGTGGCACAATTAACATGTAAAAGTGGAGGCTTCTTTTCCTTGAGAAGGATCTGTACCTGAAGAAGGAACTCATATTTCCCTTTACATTCTTGCATTTACCAGTGACTTTTAAAACTACATGTTGCAAATATTTTGGAGGCAACATCCAGGTCTTAGTCTGTTGTTGAACAGAATAGGTCATGGTTACTTGGATCTCTTCACATGCATGATCTACCCCCTCAGGAGACACAGAGTCTCTGTCCAGATGCAGCCCTGGATAAAACATAATGTGTAGATAAAACCAGGAGATTTCCTGCTGATCGCCAAAAGATGGGAGCAGAGAGCTCCTCCCTCTGCAGAGCACTAAGACACAGTGTTTACATAACATCCTTAATAATTTTTTTCAGATGTGTCACACAGAAGTTTTACAGTGCTGCTCATCTCAAAGCTTCTTCCTTTCACGGTAAGAAAAGGGGCTGCTCTTGAATCCAATCCAAGTTATTGTTCCAGCTAAAGACAGAGTGTGTTGCTGCATTGAGCAGAGTTCTGTTTATAACAGAGGTTTTATGTTTTCTGTGTTTTAAAGGTAGATAAAGGTCTGGCCCCATCTTTCTAAGCCTTCAAAAATAAAAACAGTATTTATTTCATTAGAAGAGCTTACATCTACATGTACTGTACATGTATTATATATAAAATACAGGCTCAGTCAAGATGAGACGGGCATTGACTGAATTGCACATTGTAAAATATTGTTAAATTATGACAAACAACTTGAGTTTGAGTAGTATATGAAGTATATCACAGGATTTATTCCTAAACTAAATCAACAAGACCTTTAAAAAGTTTTCCCTTTGGCTCTCACTTTCTCAGGTTATTCAAGGAAAATACAACTAGAATGAAGTGTCACTGATTCAATGTACAAAGCATAAAAAGCCAAAAATTATATTAGAGGGAAAACTTACTTCACACACAACATTTTATATTGCCAAGCTACTCTGTTTTCTTTTACATCTTAGAGATTTTAGCGTAAATTATTTACAATTGATGGTTGTTAGCATTCATACTGTTCAAACCACTCTAATGAACTTTATTTGAGACTGAATTATATGAAATCATTCCCCAGTTAGCAAGCTATCCATTAGCAGTAACTTCTGATGATTCCTTATACAGGCAGGACATAGCGAACATATTCTTCACTGCATCTACAAATCACATGCCAGGGTCAAACAGCTTTAAGATTGCAGAGCAACCATGGAATTGCAGCAGTTGCACAATGTCAGGAAAAATACTCCTTCCAGTTCAGGCCTGAAGGAGTTGTTTAGCATTGACAGACTAGCGGTCTGGAAAGAGGATATGTAGAGTCAAAGAAGGATAGATGATGCTCTAAGTCTGCAAAAGTTTGTCCTACCATTAAACCTCATCTAGAAATAAATTGAAAGAAGATAGTTCCTAGGCATTAGCTTTGAAAACAAACCTTTATTAAGTTATTTATTTTTCGTTACATGTTAAGTGTCACTTTGGGAAGTTAAAAGCAGTAATAATAATTTCAAAACTATGTAACTTCACTGAAAGCATTGGCATACTGATGCACATCATAGCTCTATAAAGCTGCTCCACTTCAGAACTACTATTATGTCTCTGCTCCTTAGATTCCTTTACAGATTAATTTCTAACTATTCAAACAAAGGCTGCTCCTGCTAACTTCTTGTTTATTATAAGGGTATGACAGGATAGTTAAAAATACTCCTCAAGCTGAAGGGAAGGATATTCACAACAGACAGTTTTATATATCCAGAGAGGCTGACTGAGTTGAAACTACATTATGCTTTGAACTGCATGTGAAACCAGTTCCTTTGAGACCAAGACTACTTCACATGTTCTCTGGCTGGAACAGCAGAAGCTGGGAACAACCAGCTGGAAAGCAGAGAAGGTCCTGATGATCCTGCTGATATGAAGCTGACCATGAACTAGCAAAGGGCCATCACAGCCAAGGCCAATATCCTCCTGGGTGGCATTAGGCAGAGGGCTGCCAGCAGGATGAGGAAGGTGATAATTCCCCTCTTTTCAGCACTGGTGAGACCCATCTGGACTGCTGGGTACAGCTCTGAGCCACTCATAACAAGAGAGACATGGACATTCTGGAGCAAATTCAACCAGCCTCTATGAAGATGATAAGCATATGACATTTGATGAAAGACTGAGAAAGCTGGGACTGTTCAGCCTAAAGAAAAGACTCAGGAGAACCTTTTAAATATATGCAAAAACCTTCTCATTCCTATTTGAAATGTTTTCTTTGCTTCTTGAAATGTGCGTTTTATCACCACTATAGTTTTCATATCAAAAAATCACTTCTAGGAGACTCTAATAACATTATATAGTGGCACCTGCTTTGAAGGAACTAAGGATATCTGATTTACACATCCCTGTCATGCTTTTGGGCAGAGGCTGTGAGTATTTTAATCTGTTCACATACCATCCCTACATGTAACGTAATTTCTGAGGAAACACGGTAATGCAGTTCTAAGCATATATTCTCAGACAGAAAGGCCAGCAAGTTAGAGCCAGAACCCTGTTCTGGGCTTCATATTATGTTGCCCACATACGCAACTTGCTAATTTCATTATGTGCATATAATTCTTACATTTAATGAGTTTTTGCTTTTCGGAAGTTACCTTACTATCAGGAAATGCACCAAGCATAAGGCATGAAAATAATCAATATAACAACTGCATAAAAGAGTACTAGAGCCATAAAGCTGTTCATACACACAAAATGCATTTCAGGAAACATCTTTGACATATGGTTATGGAACAGTTTGAACAGAGTGCAACCACATGGCACACACAGGACAACCAGGGGATCAGGAACAGCCAGCATGGATTTAGGAAAGGCAGGTCCTGCTTCATCATCCTGATCTCCTTTTATGACAGGGTGACTCATCTAGTGAATGAGGGAAAGGCTGTGCATGTGCCTACCTGGACTTCGGTAAAGCCTTTTTAACTGTCTCCCAGTGTTCTACTGGAGAAACTGGCAGCCCACAGCTTGGAGAGGTGCACTGTTGCCTGGGTTAAAAACTGGCCAGATGGCTGAGCCCAGAGAGTGGTGGTGAGTGGTGCTGCATCCAGCAGGTGACTGATCACTACTGGAGTTCCCCCGTGTTCAGTACTGGGGCCAGTCCTCTTTAATGTCACCACTGATGATTTGGGCAAGGGGCCCAGTGTTCAGTTCTGGGCCCCTCATCACAAGTAGCAAGACACTGAGGTGCTGGAGCATGTGCAGAAAAGTGCAACAAAGCTGGTGAAGGGTCTGGAGCACAAGTCATATGAGGAGCAACTGAGGGAGCTGGACTTGTTTAGTCTGGAGAAAAGGAGGATAAGGGATGACATGAACACTCTCTACAACCACCCGAAAGGAGATTGTAGCCAGGTGGAGGTTGGCCTCTTGTGACAGGACAAGAGGAAATGGCCTAAAGATGCACCAGGGAAAGTTGGACACTTGAAAGAATTTCTTCACTGAAAGAGTGGTTAAGCACTGGGACAGACTGCCCAGGGAAGTGGTGGAGTCACCTTCTCTGTAAGTTTTCAAGAAATGACTCAATGTGGTACTTAGTGCTATGGCTTACTTGACATGGTGTTTAGTCAAAGATTAGACTCAGTGATCTTGGGAGTCTTCTAAGCTTGATGATTCTATTCTATTCTATTCTATTCTATTCTATTCTATTCTATTCTATTCTATTCTAATAATGTTACAACTACTCAGAAGAATCATACATCAGGCTCCTTTTATAGTTGCATTTCATTCCAATTTTACTGTCTACCCCAGACACCAGGCTAAGTATAGGTATCACAAGCATACAAAACCAGACGGCAGCCAGTATTCTGGCATAGCTTCCAGCTCAGCTGTCATCCTGCCTGATTCTCAGTGAGCTCAAATATAATCCATTGAAGATGTCATTCCCACAGGAAGCTGAGGATCAGTTCACACAGGACTTTGTGTTTGTTTGCATATGTGTATTCACTGTAGTTAATGTCATTTTACTGACTGCACTTAAAAATTACCCTCCCCTTGAGCCGTGTGAAATGAGATTATCCCTCAAACCATAGGACTGTTTCTGACAAAATACACGCAAATCAAGCCACAGCTATTCTCCCACGTTCATGAGAACTACTGGTTTCAGGAAAGAAGCATCTAAATAGCTTCACATCCTATTTTGCCTGTACTGCTCCAAATAGAAATAATGGATTGGCTACCTTTTAGAGCTTGTAGTCCAGAATGATTGAAAAGTGACTATAACCAAATCTTTTATGTCTCAGACAAATATCAACATTTTCCTTCAGGATTCTAAGTCATATTGTCTTCCTAGGGTAAACTTTGAAAAAAATGAAACTGTTTTAACTGAAACAAAATTACTGTAAGGATAAATGTGCAAATTTAAACAGCAAAAAAAGGACTGAATAATAATAACAAGAATATTATCTACTGTGTAATCTTAAACCAGCAAAGTCCAAATGAAGATTTGTGGTATATATGTTACCATTTTCTGACTGGCTGTGAAAAGATTAGATCTAGTTTAAAGAAAGATCTTATTACAACACCTAGCTAAATATATTGAAGTAAATTGAGTCATGTCAATTATTGAAAGGTTGCAAGCGAATGAGAAAAAAATCTTTTTTGTACTAAGAGCTCTCTAGTAGGGAGTAGTTTCACAGCAGAAAATGCAAGAATTCCCTTCATTTAATACCCAGCACAAAAGAAGAAAGAAACAAACAAAACTAGACAAAGTGGCTCAATCCTATTCTAGAAACAAGCATCTGTCCACAAAGAATAGGGAATAATCATTTTGTGATAAATGTGTGAGGTCCCAACACTGACTGCATATGTGGACAAAAACATGCATTCCACAATACTGAACAGCTCATGCAACTAAGAAAGAGAAAAATAGAAAACCAAGTGTCCCCAGCTAGAATAAAAAACATACAAAACCCCCCATCTTTGGTGTATTCTTAACAATAGGATGCCTGGTATCTTTTCATAGTGTGCCAGTCATATTTTAAAGTCTTGTGTACCCTAGAATAAAAGCGGAACATCTTATATGGCACAGCTTCCAGCCATAGCACTGGCAGCCAACACTAACTCATGAGTTATGATGAGTTTTTACACTGGTGGGACTGACCACCAGTTTACACTGTCTGCATGCCTGAGTATCCAGTGATGGTATTACAGGGCAAATCTTTTCAAATCCTTTATCAACACTGCTAAAACAAATATTATCCTGTGCCAGCACACTGTCAGAACAGTGATGTTGATGCTATCCACAACAGTCTCAGAGAAGAAATAAAAGATGAGGAAAGTGAAGAGTAAATATGAGATCATGGAAGATGAGTTGGCAAAGGTGAGTAAGGATCTCAGTACTTCTGTTTAAGCAGGAAGTGTGGAAACATCTCTTCTTTTCCCCTTAAACTTTCCCTCTCCCTGTCTTCAGCCTTTGAAAAGGTGTCTAATACAGGAATTCCCTTCTTTTCTTGACCAAGTTTCTATCTAACAAGTAAATTCTTTTGAAAATCAGAATAGTTTTATACTTTAAGATACGTAAGTTGTGTGACACCCAGCTTTTGAGATCTAAGTTCTGGGGCTTACCCAACAAACTTCATTTCAACTGATGAGGTCAATACTGATACATACTTCAGTATACTTAATTCTCCTGAAGAGAACCAACTGTCAAAAGTTGGTGGGGAAAAGCTTTGAAAGGTCAGACTCAAAATCCTTAATGCTTTCTGCTTTAGTTCTGTAAGTTGGGTTTTTTACATTTTAGTAAATATGAACAAAATTTGTTCAAATTCCCATGTACTGAAAAAATAGATAAATACTCAGGCACAATCTGGAGTAAAAACTATTTCCAGGAAATTTGCAAGGTAGTATGGAAACAAAAATCCTACCTGGCAAAAATCCAGCTAATAGAAGTATTTCTGCAAGAGAAAAGCATTTCAGAACGTAACATGACAGAAGCTCTGATAAACTTCCTGAATGCTTCATCCCCAGAAAAGTTCCCTTCTACATGACTACTGTTGCTGTGTGATCACCTCCTCCTGCAGATCCCTGTGAAGAACTAGTACTCCAGGGATTTTTTTCCTTTGATGACTGTCTCAGCAGCTGGTGGGAATTTGCCCTTGACATCTGCAGAAGCTGGGTCAAGATCCAGAACAAATAGTGACAGATTTCTATTCAGATTTGTACAAACTTGGTGAAAAAAGACCCCACCAGGTACAGGAGAAGGGAAATGAAATAAGCTTTAAGGGTAGGGTAGATTCTTTACCTGAGGCATCAAAAAACACATTTTTGATTGATACTATCAGTGAGCTTTCCTCATATCAAAGCAGAAGCATTCAAATTAAGATAGTATGTCCAGCTTGGCAAACTTATCTGTTGTTTTAGTGAACAGGCCAAGGATTGGCTAACACTAGATCAGAGCTGGCAAAAATCCTCGTGGTTGTACTAAATTGATTTATGCTGACTGAAGATCTATCAGTATACCACCCTCTAAAAAACTAAAGTATACAAGAGGTAATGTGCTAAAACTTTTGACAGTTTTTTCTGAGTTTATATTACTGACAGAAGACTTTGGAATTAATTCTGGAAACACTCAAAAACATCCATTTGCAAAACTTTTGGAATCAAACCATTCTGGCAGCAAATATTTGGAATTGATTTGAAAGGTATTATCTATGGAAATCTTTTATTGAAAAAAAGAGTGCACAAAACTTCTACTCTGTAGACCAGAAGAAATGCAAGCCCTTTTCATTAGGCATAAACTCTATTTTAGCAATTAGACATAAAAATAAAAGGCTTCTTAGACTAGCATTACTGTAAATTGAAGGGATTGCTACTGATTACATCTATGTGTCATTTCAGTGAGATTATTTCTGATGTGAATTTAAGACATCTAAAGCTGATCCCAAAATATTTTCACTTTTCATCCATCATAAACATATTGTATAAAGTCAGAGGAAGCATTTTCTTCATGTAGTTACTCTGCTGATACTTCTAAGGCACTTGCCACCTTCCCACTTAAGAACAAACATCACATTTTGTTAATGTAAATAGTGTGACCCCTGTGACTCTAAAATTCACTAATATTAAAATACCAATTGCAGTGATTCAAATAAAAATTTCTGAAATTGAACAGGTAAGAATTAAAATAGCACCTGGTCAAGAATCAGGAAATATGCAGTTATCTTTGTTTCACAGTTCTTTAATCCATTATATCAGCAGCAAATCTCTATTGCTCATTTTTTAGTTTCCCCAGTTTTTGAGTTCATACACTACCCCCATAAATTATTTTTATATAGATTCTCCTCCCTGATTTTATGGGACAACTATTCCTAGATGCTCTTTCTTCAATATGTGGGGAAAAAAACCCCAAAACTACTTTTTTCATGGATCTCAGTTCTTTTTCTAATTAACTATTTACTGTGTTCACATGTGGATTTATAGCTAAGGTAACACAAATGCACCTGTGTCAGGATCCCAAGGGTAGGAGTAATCAAAATTGACCAGTTAGTTTTGGACTACTGTTAGCTGATTTCTGCTTTCCTCCTGAATCAAACCTGTAATTCTCTGCCAAGATTAATAGTCTGGCATGGGAAGCAATTCTTGCAATTAATGTAGCCTCTCATCCTTCAGTCTTCCTTAATGTTATGCTCTGCTAGCTCTGCATATAGAGAATGCATTTTAAAACCTAAAGTCACAAAAAGTAGCAGAAACCAAATATTGAAAATATATGGTCTGGATCTCCAGCTGGTACAAACTTTACTTCACTGCAAATATTGACATAACATCCCATTTGCAAAGTTCTTTGGTTCTACAGTTCTCATGTACAAGAACGCAGAAGTGGATTTTTGAGCTTATGCTCCCCTCACTGGATCTGATACATCACAGAGATGGGAAAGCCACTTCACACAAGTGGGACATTCCTGAATGCAGCTGTTTGCACAAGCAAAACCACATGGCAGCCAGCAAGGGTTATGCTGAGGTTCACATTAGACAGAATTATGGAGCTTTACCTGGTGATACTCCAAGTGTTATTCATACTTACATTGCTACTGTGCACATAGCTGCTACTCTTCACAGAATAGCATTTCACCTACACAAAGTGTATAGATCCCTACTTGACTTGGGATGGACTGTCTTCTGGAATACTGCTTCCTTGGTCACAAATGTCTGTAGACATTAAGGGCATTTATGGCTGGACTGCATTATGATAGCACCATAGTAAGTTTGTCTGTATAAAGTTCCTGAGAAAAATGATGGAAAAAGAAGTGACTTTCTAAGTGGGAAAAAAACAAAACAAAACAAAACAAAAACAAGGGAAAAAACCCACCCAATCAAATAAACAAAGAAACAAAACCAAAAAAACCCCAACCCAACAACTTTAAAAGTCATTGCACATTGACTTAGTGGAGTTATCATCAGGTGACTCCTTTTGCATCTTTCTGATATTAAAAAGCTTATTGCCACAGATTGTAATTTCCCAGGTTTGAGATTGGTTTGTACACTCTTAAAAAAATCCAAAAAGATTTCTTGAAAACATTATATTTAGCAGTATATGCCTGATACACAGCCTATTACAAAAAGGAAATACTCCCAGTAACATCAGTGTGAGTCACTTCGTAAATTTTTGCAAATCATTAAAAATTATATCAGGAGTCAACAGGCAATTATACTGTTGTATTATATGATTTAGAAATTTGAGAAAAATAGTGAATGGGGAAAACTGCCTGATTTGGAGTTACAGCCATACAGTATAATTATTCAATCAATGCAAATGAGTACAATAGATTTTTGACAACTAAAATAGTGTGAAATTGCCACAGGAACAGACAAACTCTGATATATATTCTGTCAGGCAGATATACTGGGGAATACCCCTCAACATTCAGACTCCTTTTTGGTTTAAGGTATTCACACAGACAATTAAAGATTCCATACTCTCAGCCCAAGGCCAAGCAAGGCTTTGCTGGAATCCTTTAGCTGCCAGATGAGCAGAATCCCAGAACTTTCAGAAATTTTTCTTGCATCCTCTTGCAATAAAACAACTGCCAAGGTTAACTGTCAGATATTTGTAAGGAGCAGTAAATCTCACAGTGAGAAAGGTATTTCCCATTGTTTAGTTAGAAAAAAACCCACCTCGTTGGAATATGTGTGAGAGGGAAAGCCAAACTGTGCTTTGAAGCCTGGGCTTTTTTCAAGACTGAACATCTTGAATCTTTGCACTAAAAAACATTTGCAAAGAATTAATATGTGAATGGGGGCTGGCAATTCAGCTGCCATTATGGAGAGAATTATAGACTGCAGGCTGAGGCTTTCCAGGGCACAGCCAGTTTCATAGACTAAAAGAACAAATCTATTAGCTTAATTTCTCCTGGTTTGGTGATGAATATAGATCACGATTAGTTTATAGTTTCTTTTGGGTGGTTGTTCTGATTTTTCTAAATATCTAAATAAAATTCCTTTAGCAGTATTTTCTGGTCTACACAACTTCTGTTCTTGTATATGGAGCACTTCCAAATTGGATTGCTTGTGATAATCTCTTCCTGCAACTATATTCCATCAGAAACACCTGTGATTTTTAAATGTACCAATTAGGATCTGATGTTTACACTGTACAAGCAGCAATCCTGCCGGTCCTAAGGGAAAAGAATAAAAAAAATGTAACCAGAACTGGACAGTACCATTTTCAATCAAGAATACAACTAAAATAGAAAAAGTCTTGAGGATTGATCCACCAAACTAAAAGAAACAGTAGTACCTATTTATTTTTTTTCCCACACAACCCTTGTTTCCACATCTAAGAGTTGCTTTTCCCTTTCAGCTTGAGAGATGGAACTTTCAGAGAAGTAGTTCTACTTGCCCTCATTTGGCACAGAAATACTCCAAATAAGGTTTTGATTTCTTCCTTAGAAGCAGTTTCAAATATTGCACAGCCTGTGATCTCTACCCTAGATTAGAGTACATCCATATTACTTGAACTTAGGTAATAACTATGGTGGTGGACCATGCAGGTGTTAACACTCATCTTGCTACTATTTATTGCAATATGCTGCCCAAAAAAAGGTCAATATCAGATTGTGCATGAGCTTTGATTCAGATTCCTCTCTGTGTTGTCAGCTATCACTTATAGGTGAAAAATAACTTCTTTCATTTCTGTTTTCACACATGTTTTAGAATACAGATGACAGAACAAATAAAAAAACAGATATGGATATTTTCATATCAATAGCACTTAACAAGAGTGCTCATAAATAAAAGATGACAAAGTAGGAAAATTCAAATTATAAAGCCAAATGTAAAATTATAGGTGTAACACAATGGCCATGAATTCAGCAAAGAGGTAACTTAATGGGAACATAGCTGAGCTCTACACCATATATTAAGGAAGCTCAAATAATTCAACAGACTTAGATTCTCTAAATATGCAAACTGGAAACAGGGAAAATTCTCTTTCCAAACTCATTCTCATGGCAAATATCAGTGCACCAACTGCAATCTAGATCCTGTTTTATTTCCTACCTGGAGCTGGAATAAATATCTTGGATATGAAATTAAATAATTCATTCAATGAAATTAATCTAATCAATTATTAGAATCTTAAACTCAGTATTATATAATCTATATGGAAATTACTGTCTGGGAAACTGTTTCTTTAGACCAAAAATAAAGTTTTAAGGATCAATGCTGTAGAGGATAGAGTACAAGATGGAACAATGCTGGTTGAGTTTTGAAAACCTTTGATTCATTCTGTAGAACAGGATGAGCAGCTCTGTGAACATCAGCCCAATGAATCAGGAAAAGGACTCTATTGTATGGTGAAATCCATATGAATGAAATACAACATGATACTGACAGTACTTAAACATCCTTGAAATTTCAGAGTGTATTCAACAGTAGGTCCCTTATTCAATGGGAATGTATATCCAAGAAAGTGAAATCCCATTGAGAGAGATAAAGATGAATTTGTTCATTAAGCAAAAAGTAATGGGAGTGTAAGTACAAAAAGTCAGTTTAATCACTCTTCCTATATTAAGCACAACAAAGTCCAAAGTAGTCATATACATAATTAGTGCTTTGAAAGGAGACATTTCCCAGAATTGAAAAGAACTGTGAGCCAAGCCACCTAGCAGAAAGAATTTAAGTAGGAAAATCATATTTCAATTGGAAATCAATTATAGATATTTTATTTCATGTCCAGAAAGTAACAATCCTATAAAAAATTAAGAACTCTGTCTTAAAAAGAAACATATAAATAAATAAATAAGCAAACTCATCAAACAAAATAAGAAGACAGCTAAAAAAAACAAGATTATGTCTAGAAAATTCAGAAACTAATACTGAAATATATAACTTAGAAGCTGGAAAATGGTAAAGAAAAGAAAATAAAACATTAAACTCCAAAAAGAATAAGAACAATGAGAAAGAAAACTTCAATACATAAGGATTAAGTTGCATAGGTTTATTATTCTATAGAAATTGTACATCCGTAAAATTATAGTTAAAATGCAAAAAAAGATGGTCAGTATGGATTTAACATGTAAGGAATCACAGCAATGCTTCAGAATGGACAGGCATAATGTCATCAGAATGATAATTCTAAAAACATAGTTCCATTATTTGTCTTGGAATTTAAAAATCAAATAAGATTTATCAGTCTTGGTTTTTTCAGTGATTTATCCAATAAAAAATACCTTTTAAACTGCAACTTTCGTATTTCCCTTTATCTACAACTTTCTCAATCCTTTTATGTTATTTTTCTCCTGTGAATACTTTAATTTTCTATAGAGATCATCTTTTGCTGGTGGTGTCTACAGTGTCATTTTAAGCATCTAAAACAAAAGGCTTTTGGCTACTTCTGTGTTAACAAATCAAGCACTGCCAGGGAACATTCCTGGGCACTGAAACTTGAACATGTTAAACTCTTAGAACATTCTCTGGCACCACTTTTCCTGGGCAAGCAATTACTCTATCAACAAATTCCAGGTATGGCCTGAGAGTTAATGCAATCCAGGGACTGATCTAAGGATGTACAACCTGCTTTAGTGCCTAAGATGATAATGGAATCTCTTCTCTGCCCCTTGGCCTCAATGCCAGAGGATAATCTCAGGTGCACCATTGCCTTGTAAATATCTAGTCTTTTGTATCAGGTCAAATAAAGATAGGCTCAAAATTAACGTCTGAGATTCTGAACTGATGTCCTCTCACATTTTTGGCCATGAGTTTTAACTGTTCCCAAAGCAAAGTCACTTTATTTGACTATTTTCAAGCTGTGTTTTGGGATTAATTACTCTGCTACTGTAAGACCCAGTTTTCTGTCCATTTTTCATATTATGATCCCGATAATAAAAATTTCTTGTAGACAGTTTATAGGACAGCTAAAGGACAAGCATAGCATGTCCTTTTCCCTTGTAAAAAAGTTCTGAGTGGGTCTTGAATGTTTCTGTCTTTTTACTCTACCTTTTTTTTCACCTGGCTTTGTTAGCTTTCATCACTTGAAAATAAATCTAGCAGCTCTGTAAAGCACAGTATGAAAAAAAACTTGAAACCCATTGTTTTCTAGATTGTTCTTTACAGCTTAGAATGGTCTAGGCAGGACTTTTACCAGATAGATGTTCACATTCAATAATAGTACTATTGATATGTAATGAGCATTTAATGATCCCATAGCAGTCTATCTGAGTAATATTTAAAGTACAATATTTGTGAATGTGAGTCTGCCTGTTTAAAATCAGTGCCTGAGTTCCCTGTCTAGAGGATGGAGACACCTCCCTAACCAGAAAAGGTACAGCCATTCTGCCCAGCAGAACCACTTTCTGCAGCTCCAGTGATATACATCAAACCTACCTTCCTCTCCAGATTCTGGGTGATTTAGAAGTCTATATTTGTCTTTAAAAGTACCCAGAACAAGGATGCAGCCTGTTCTTGTCTTTCTCTTGATAACACCATGTATTCAGGGGGCATACTTTATTTTGGTCTAACAGATTAATGATTAGAGAATTCAAGCGGCAAAGAAGAAATTTGAATTCTTGGCTCAATTTTGTGCAAAAGAATTATTTAATCACACAGACATGGAGTATTTGGGTGGAACCTCCTTGCCTTCATTCTTTTTGAAGGAAAAGTGTGGAGTGCAGAAGAAAGCCAGATCTTGTGCTGGGAGAGTAAGCAAGAAGGCATCACCTTTTATGCTCTTACTCGAGTAATCAGGTGAGACAAAGCAGACCCCATAGATCTGGCTTGCAAGAAAGTTTTATTTAATAGTCTAAAATAAATCTTCCAAGGAGCAAGATCTGAAAACATGAAGTGTCCCAGTGCTAGTCATACAACATCATTCAAGTACTTCTTCCCTAGGCTTTTTCATGCCAAGCAGTTTGTAGACTGAACTGCACAATGTGTTTGAATTAAACTGAATAATATTCTCCACATTTGCAACTTATGAACTTTGTAACTTGTGCAGAGAGTTCAATATCTTCACATTTTCACCTGTGCCTCCCGCTTTCTGAATTAACTCTTTACTCACCTGGGTATCTTCCAAGAAAGAAGTGCTATGGATGTCTATTGAAATACGGAGAAAAGCAAACCTCCCCACAGAACAGCCCCTCTGAAGATGAATGGAATGAAAAATGTCTGTAAAAGTCTCTTTGGAACTTCCAAGCTAAGTTTTAAGGTCCCTGGTAAATACTGATGCCCAGAATTTTAGGACATCTTGAAGTGAAGACTGGTAAGATTCTTGTCTGAAACATGATGAGTTTTAGAAATTCAAATTCTGACTTGGGAAGGAAGGGACCTTAGGACTATGACTATGCTGCTAAGTGTCCAGATACTGCTTTTGGCATTGAGGAAACCTGTGTGAAACAGTCTGTGTTACTAATAATAAATGTTTTTACCCTTCCACAGCAGGATGGCTTCATCCAAACTGCAGACTGGATTTTTAATAGCACTAATTAATTTATTGCTATAGATGGTTTAGGTGAAATGGATCTCATCCAAAACGAGCCCAGTTCCATATCTGAAGCAATCTTCAGTACTCTATTTTATCAGCTGTTTTTCTTTTCTCTTGTCTTCCACAAATGCATAATTTTTTCTATGTTTGATTAGTGAAGTCCACACTCCTTAACTGGTTCTATGGTTATATGATCTATGTTGTTAGAACAAAGATTTACATTATCCACATGGCATGTTTTTTCCAGTTTTCCAAGAAGCAGCCATCTACCTACCTACAACCTTCTATTACCCTGGATCTTCATTTGCAGCTATTATTGCTGTAAGTGGGAGTTGGATATGGGGATTAAAACAAGCTGTTTCCACTGGGGAATGATGTTGATACCTCTGTTTAACAACACTGAGTCTTCACATTTGCTCCAATGCTGTTCACTTACAGTCTGCTAAGATATTCCCGTATGTTTTATGGGCTATGAAGAGTGAACACATTTTGACAAGATTCAGACATGACATTACTGAAGCCAAATAGCTTAACTGTTTTCACAAAAGTATTGGACCTTTGTATGAATAGTTAAATTATCCAGAGGACAAAAAATATTCACAGAACTTTTCTTTGCTATATATAATTCCTCAGGTTTTAGGTATGAACCAGCTTCCAACTGCTGAAGGAGAAAGAACTTCCCCAGAGGTAGTATCTGCAGAGCAGCCTGTTACACCAAGCGGAAACATTGCTTCCAGCCACTGCTGCATGGAAATACGTACATAGTTCTATGACAATAATTAACATCTTTTTTTGCTTTTACCATTAGTAGAATTCTTCACAAACATTTTCCATGATTACTCACAGTTCTACCATAGTGAATTTGCCACTGTCATGTCCGTTGTTAAATATAATCTCTCATCATGTATGAAAGGAGGCGGGAAACAAGTTGATGTGTGCATCTGAGTCAGAAATCCAATTACAAGAAATCCATTCAGCCAGTGGGAAAAAAAATAAGTCCAGATAAATTGTACAAACTTTGCAAGTAAAGCCACAGTGACTGACTTTTGCATTTCTCTGTTTGACTGCCAACTGAAAATAGTAAGATATCCAGTCTTGTCAAAACTTACACTTACACAAGAATACACCAAAGCTCAAACAGTAAAAATTTCCAGGAAAACTGGAATCCCATTGTATGTGTTCCACAGAGACATCTTACAGCAAAGAAGATTGCACTCATGCACATGAATAATTACTATGACCTGCCAGGAGTCCACATCACCATGATCCAAAAATCAGTGCAGAAAGGATAGCAAAGTTACAAAACAGGCTGCAAAAAAAAAGTCTTAAGGAAATGCAGACGTGAAAGGGGAGCCAGTAAATTAGCTGTCATGCTGGAGAAAACAAGACAGGAAAAAGAGTAACTCAATGGGAGACAGACCATTCAAGGGCTCAAGCTGTCATAATAGAACAGCTGGAACAGAAGAGTCTTTTCCTATGGTGGATATTTCTTCCCGTTTCTATTTTATGCTGGGATCTTAGGAGAAAAAACAGACTCCATGTATGACTTCCCTTTACTTTCTTTAGGAATTCACTGGAACATGGGGACGCAGATTGAATGTCATTTAAGACAAATAAATTAGAAGTTACATCAGCAGAGATCCTTGCTGGTGAAGAGCTCTCAAACATGACCTAGCAAGGTGACCACGTTTTGTCCAAGTGTAAACATGCACAGCATTCACTTAGTTTTGAATATCCATTAAAAAGCAGTTTAAACAAGAGCTCTCCCAAGAGGGAACAGGCAAAATTGTCTGAAGCTTTGAACACTGTTCTGAGAAGAATGCATTTTGTTCCCAGTTCTGCCAGTGAACTGCTGTTCCTGCTCCATCTATCAAGTTTCTCAGGTCATAGCTGACAGTAATTGTGTCATGTAAGAAATAAATATACCATAAACTTTATAAAGAGGTTTGATGAAAAAATGTCATTTATTTTATTTAAGGGTGTTGAATTAACTAAATGGCCATGGACTGTTGTTGCCATGTTGGTGTTTTCTGAATTAAAGAAACAAAACAGTTTCAATTACTTCCTACTCTTCTCCTTTTTTCTTCTGTCCCACTCTTACCTAATAAAACTCGATATGAATGCAATAGTAAAGAAATTACGAAATAACATTGCATGCTGTTTAGAATAAAAAATTTTGATTGGTAGGTATCTCTGGAGGCTGTCTAATCCAACTCCTGCCTCAGGGCCAGCTACCAAGTCAGGTCAGGTTTTTCAGGGCCTTGTCAAGCTGAGTTTCACCGGTTTCAAGCATGAAAACCCCATACACTTTCTAGGCAATCTCCCTCAGTGCTTAACCATTGTCACAATGAAACTTTTATCCTCATATCAGTCTGGAATTACTCTTACTATAACTTGTGGCTGTTGCCTCCTTTCACAGACCATGACAGAATAGTTAGGGTTGGAAGGGACCTCTGGAGATCAACCCTCTATTAACTGTTTAGGGGTTGATTCAATCTATCAGAGGGATCCAGTGCCATTTGAAAGATCCTAGGATCTCATTTTTGACATCTTCCTGTCATCCAGTAGGGCCCACATGTTCCCAGGTTCCTGTACAATGTCTGTCATTCTGCTGTGGATGTCTGAATCAGTCTGGAGCATCTCAGATGGCACTCAGGAACCGCTGTTTTGATGGCTGGTTAAGTAAATAATCCTTAAATATTCATAAATCACACTGAACCATATTTTTATTGCCTGCAGTGGAAGTTTAAATGCTTAAAATGCCTGTAGATATCTAACTCCAAGCATCTAAGTAGAGGTGGTTTTTGTGTCATCAGTGTCCAGGCTACCCTAATGCAGAGTGACAGAAGTAGCACTGCAAATATTACCTGTGGTAATGAGGCATCAGTGACAGTGGCTTTAGCCACCTTCTGCCTACAAAAGTGTTTCTAAGAATAGGCTTACAACAGAATCACTGAGCAATTTTAGAGAAATCATCTGAGGAAGAATACAATGAACACATTCAGCAGGAATGATTGTCAAGTTCTGCACATAAGAGCAATCAGCTGTATAATGACAGGATGAATAACTATGATCTCTGGTACTACAGAAGAGGGTCTATGAACTACGGTGAGTCACAAGTTGAAAACGGTTCAATGCCAGGCTGCTACAAAAAAACAGAACGTACCATACTAAGACAGAGAAACAACAGTTTTGTCTGCAAAACACATGAAGTAACTCTTTCATTCCACTTGTCAGTAGCATGACCTCAGGAGGAGCACCGTGTCCATTTTTGGGCAGCACAGATCAAGAAGAATGTGGGTCAGTCCAGACAAGTAGCAAGAATGACTGAAGGTCTTAAAAACATGGCCCATAAATGTTGAAGGAATTAGGACTGGGCAATCCAGATAAGGCCTAGGGAAGAAAAGTTGGCATGACAGTTTCTTCTGCCTTTAAGAGTAACAAAGAGAATGAGGATGGCAGAAAAGCACAAGGCCATTTCTGGTGCTGATCTATACTAAAGATGTTTGGCCACTATGATTTATCTCTCCCATACATGTCCCTCAGGAGCAGGGTCCATGCAGCTAGTTCATCCATCACTACTGCTTAGCTCACCCATATGATCTAGGCTTTTGGCACAAGAAGGCTCTGAGGAAACATGGAACTACTGCCAGACACTGCGGACTGTCCAGTGTTGGAACCTTTTTTCCACTACACTATGCACCAGCTTTTATTTGTACAAAGCGTGTTTACACCACATAAAAAGGGCTGACTGAGCCAGAACCAGAGGCAAGCTACACAAATCATTTCATAGCAAAGTTTGACCATGTCTTTGTTTCTTTAAAGGCAGAATCCAAGTGTAACTATCAGCTGAGACTTAAATAGTGCTGTGGAGTTGTACACAAAATGTAGTTCTATTTAAAAGGGAAAAAAAATAATAAGAAAAAAGAAATCCATTGTTTGAGATCTAATGTCAGAGAGTAGCAAGGGCCAGTTGCTGCCTAAGGGCATGGAAGATGAAGGTGATCCAAGGTAAACTTTGCCCTCCCCAGGTTGGTGCAGTCCTGTGGAGCTGACCATGGTGGGCAAAACTGTGGGCTGCTAGTAGGACCATCCAGGTCCACAGTCGATGCTGGGGGTCACATCAGGGGCAAAAGAAGATGGAGCCAGAAAACAGCTGCAAACAGACACATTTCCAGAACAGTTTGTGCAGGGACAGAGGCTGTGGCTGAGCTGAATTAGTGTTCTGGCCATACAGGCAGGGGTGGGGGAAGCCAGGCAGGGCTGGCAAGGTCTGTCAATTCTCTCATGGCCCTGTAAAGTTTCAAAGAAACCAAAAGTGACATAGTCCTGATTTGACACACATCTGACTGATTTTAAGAATATATATATTTAACAATGATTGATTTTACACAGGATTTCGCAGTCCTAAAGAAGACAGATAAAATTTAATAAATATAATGATTTAGCACCAAGCCTGATAGAGTTCAAGAAGCATTTGGATGAGACTCTCAGGCACAGACTCTCGGGGATGGTCCTGTGCAGGGTCAGGAGTTGGACTTGATGATCTTTGTGGGCCCCTTCCAACTCAGCATATTCTGTGACTCTGTTATTCTGTGATTCTGTGATTTGTTCACTACTATTGAAATCAAATATAGACATTTCTACCAATAGCAAAACACAAAATAGATTTGCTAGTAAATATGGGCTTAAACTAAAAAACTTAGTTTTGGCTTAAGCATGGAGCTTTAAGCTTACCAAACTTACAGTTTGGGTTGGTGGCAGAACCCGCTGTGCCAAAATCCTTTTTAATAGTTATGTGGTTTTGGAAAAAAATCTCGTGAAATCTCCTGAGAATTGTTGTTTTTTGAAAATCTTGGCTGCATCTCAAATGGGAAACAGGCTCTTCCAGCTTTGAGATCTTACTGGAAACCATAAGCAAAGGAATGATGTTGAAGCTGGGAAGTCAAATGTTTCCCCACCCTTCTTGGCTACAGATTAGATGAACTGAATGTGACACACTGGTTCAATCCATCTGTTCTTTCAGGCACTATCAGATGCATAGCTCGTTTCACTGACAGCAAATGCATGAAATAACTTGTATTACTTGCATTCTGCAATAGCCTCAGTGATCTGTTCTCCTTCCCCACTTCCCCCACAGACACAGACTTAACTATTCATCGTGTGCTCCTCACCTCATTGTACTGAGACAGCTGTGCTCTCATGGATTGTTTGAGACCATTTGGCTGCAAAAGCTGGCTGGCAATCCTGTACAGCTGTAACCTTGGCCCACTAACTTTCTAATGAAAGCCATGCCACAGTGGGTACCAAAGGGAAAACAAATACCCTTTTGTCCATGGAAAGTCTGGCAGGGAAGCAGATCCACTTTTGTTTCAATAACAAATTTCCCCTGACTGCAGCCCTCCCTTTGATTTTTTTCACAGTTAGTCAAATTGACTGAATAGCGGCAGGACAAGACCTGCAGTACTTTGGGTTACAGCTGCCAGTTATTTGAAACGAATCTACGAACAATTAGCAAAGCAACTACTAAATGAACTCTTACAGTGCTGCCTTATGGGAGGTGGTTCATTCCTCAGACTGGTTTCTTTTTTGTATGCACACACATTTGTAGAAAAGCCTGGAGCAGTGAGGAATGTCTGGCATTTCTGCTGTCAGTGTGCATGTACATTGGTGTGTGTATTTTTAGAAGCCCATCACATCCAAGTATGCATGAATTCTCACGTAACCTCAGAGTGTGAACAGCTCATGGAGTCAGGGATGTGAGGGTTTATCAGATTAAGCACACAACTTGGTTCCTGTTGAGTGTTCTCCATACAAACACATGCTTGCATATTCCAATCCAGGGGCAAAATATGCTGTAAGATTCAAATGGAGAAGAGAAGCAGGAAATGCTACAGTAGCTGGGGTATAGCATAGCTCTGCAGAGCAGAGCTAACATTCATTAACCTGGAGACAGCATGGGGAAATCTGGATGATCGGTACCCTTTAGGAAGACACATGCCTTTGCACCTGGCTTTAAGAAAATGTTTCCTTCTTAGGAGAAATTTTCTGTAAATAGGAAATTTCTGCTTGGTCTACTGTAGTTGTCTGACCCAGGCCCAGAAATGAAGTCTTGTTTCTTCTCTCTTGGCTGGGCCATCTGACAAGGTTCCTTTAAGTGCCTTCACAGAAGAAACGCAGGGTCAGCTTTACAGACAGAGCCTGGGGAAGGTCAGCTTTAGAGACTTCCTGGTTTGAGACATACAGTTATTCATATAAGAAGAGAAAGGGGCAAGTTTGGGCTAGAACTTTCTGGAACTTTTTCAATTTCCCTTTATTTCCAAAAGGGAGAAGAATACCATTTATTACAATGACAAAGCCCGGCAAATGTAAGGAAAACATTTAAGAAAATATCTCAGTGCAAGAACAGAGGTTGAGTCACTGAACGATTTTACAACACACTTTCACTTAAAGAGGGCACTGTTTTAAAGACAGGGTAAGAGCCTACTGAGTGGTTTTAGATCCCTGAAATTTTGTAGGCCAACCAGAGGACAGTTTATAGTGCTTTGCGTATCTGCTTTACCACTGAAACATCCAAAATCACTTGACATGTAAATGATTAGGTGCACTGAAAAAACAGACAGGACAATAGTCCATCAGGGTACTTTCGAAAACACTGGTTTTTTGCAGTAAAAAAGGGCAGAAATAAATGTGAACTGTGGGTCAAGTATTTTTTACATTTTTTTTTCATTAAAGGGCTTAATCAGATGTTCAGTATCTGATTTAATCACCAAAGCTTGGGCCTAAAGCCATTTGCTAAGTAAAATCCAAGTTTAGAACATAAATACAACATTCCTGCATAATGTAGCTTTGATCTAATGAATAATAACAAGGAAGGATTCTTGTTCTGTTACTCCCAGAACACAAATGAAATAACCTTTGTGTTAACTTTCTCTAATCTTGATTACATCTGTATGTCTTGTAGGTCTAAGACAGTAAGACAGAAGTAATTATAATTGTGTTGGCTTCAGGGCAATCTCTGCTTTTGGATCCAGAGATTTTAAAAAGGGCTGAATTGGCCTTTCCCCACCCCCACCCCCCATTTTTTGTTTTTTATTTCTTATTTAAGTTTCTTTTAGAAAAACAGAATGAAGATATGNGCTAATGAGATGGCTCGTGATACTTGTTGCTTCTTGTGAACTTGTCCGGAATTCATAATGCATATTTCCTTAAAAGAGGAGATAAAGTCTTAAATAAATAAAGATAGCATGTTGTCATGCTACTGGAATTGTGCAGGCTCGTGCAGTCTGCAAAAACACTGTGTAAGGATATGCTGAATGTCTTTCTAGTCCCCATGGTAACCACAGGAGCAATCAGTTGCTCTGAGGACAAGTGGGAAAAAATGCTATGAGAAAAACAGACCCTTTCTGACTAGACCAAAGAAAAGACATGATCTCTGCAGCCTCCTAGCAATAATGTACACTGTCATTAGACCTTTAAGTATGCAAACAAAGATCCAAGTATCACAAAGGAGATGAAAAATAAAGAGCTGGCACAAGACTGTGGTTTTATGAAGGGCTTGAGGTACAGAGGTAATTTTCAGCCTGTAATTAATATTTCCCTGCTACTGCCAAGGCTTCCTTAGACTAATCTCTTCTCTTCCCGGGTTCCTAATTGGATATCCTCTGAACAAAGTCCCATGGCTCATTTTGCTCAGTGGCCAACATCAGTCATCTTTAGAGGTGCATCCAGGCCTCTGACAGGCACAAGTGGGATTTTCTTACTCCAGGACAGACATACCTATTACCATCAGCATACTCTGTGGCATTCCTGTCAGAGCTCACTAAGCTGAGTTCCTTGTCACAGCATTACCTTATGTGAATTCTCACAAGTGCAAAATATGAACTCTTACACTTGAATGTAAAAAAGATCAGCTTGGTATACTAGAGATAAGCAACCCTGATCTCAGAGAGCAGGAAGGAAATGTTCCTGAGGAACATGGGGGAGAGGAAAAGGATCTGGAGCATGAATTTGCAGCAGAGAATTGGAGGAACTAGCTGGGGAAGATGAACACCTGGCATAGTAATTGAAGTTCATAACATGATTTTACATTTGAACATCAAATTTGTACCAAATATTTACAACCGTGTAAGCTACATGCAGTTTCTAAAAGCATGTATCTATGATCCAAAACACATTAAAAAATGTCACTAGTATACAAAAATACATTAATAACTGTAATAATGAACAGTTCATAGCCAGATAAATATCATACCTGGTTTCCAAATAACTAATTGAGCATCCCACCATGCTCAAACTAGCAAAGTAGTCTTTCCTACAAAATACATGCTTGCTTAGAAGTATTTTCTTGCACCTCACTTTAAAGGTTGAAGAGTTCTTTCCTGCAGCTCACCAGAGCAATGGCTTCCACTAAAAGTTACCCTTTATGTTATGACTCTGATCTAGAAAATACTGGCTTTAAAACACAAATTTAGGAATTCTTCGCCTCATCATTCTCAGGAGCCATTGCCTTTTGAAATCTCTCTGCCCCATTATTTGGAAAGACAGAAAAAGAAAGGAAAAAAAAACCAAACACCAACAAACCAACATATTTAGTGTGTTACATAGAGAAAATAGATTTTTCCTTCCTGTCTACTTCCAGAATTTCAGCAACAGATGCTGCTTTACTATGAAAGCTTCTGAGACCAGAGGGGTTGCAAATTCCCTTCTTCCTGCCCTAGGTAAGGTAAACATTTTTTTAGGCATTTTTTAAGTGGCACCTCCTAAGCAGAAATATGTGTATGTGTGTTCTTCAACACAAATAGAATGATCTGGTCACAGATCCAGGACACTGCATGTGATGCACAGATTGACCTCTCAGAGCAGAAGTGTACATTTGCAATGGTATGTCTCATCCAAAACATGATCTATCAGTGAACCACATGCACAATAAAGTTAATACAGTAGTCTCAATATACATCATTCATCACTAGCCTCCATTGTAGTAGCTGTCATGAGAATTGTCCTCACAGGTCCCTGCAACCCTTGAATTTCATACACGTCTATGTGGTGAAGAACTCTGCTTTCAGGGAATACTAACAGCATGCACCAATTTACTTACCAAATCCAGAAAATATATATTTTTGCTTCTTATATCTCATGAGGCAGAAACTTTTGTCATTATTTTAGTTGTCCGTCTTATCTTGGTTTAGGAAACCCAAATCCCTCATGCTTAATTTTGCTGCATTTATTTACTTTCCAACACCCCTTCTTTCTCATTGGACAACACAAATCTTAGAAAAGTCATGGCCATGAAAGGATGGTGTTAGCAGCAGCAGGAAGAAGATGGATGGTAGATTCAGTTTTGACAAAGCTTCAAAGCAAGAACCTATGTACTGGTCATCCTCTTATCTCCTTTCCCCTTTTATCAAAACTCATCTCTTCCTGCTCTTAGGAGAATACTCCAGGCATCCCTAACAGCAGGAGGTCTGTCCTCTAGACCTTATAAAATCAGTGGAAGTCTGTAGATCTGCAGAGAGCTGGGGAAAAGAATAGTGTCACTTCAGTTACAGGAATGCATCATTAATCAGTCAGCAAAAAAATGCTGGGCTTACAAAGTTGTACTTTCTCTAGTTATCCTGGATTTTATCATTTCCAACAAACTGTTGGCAGAGCACAACAAAAGAAGAGAAGGAGCAAGGTCTTTGGATTATGAGTGCTCACTGTTAATCAACGTGAGGACTGCAAATGTGAGGATAACATCCTGGGCTGGGCATTGAATTCAGATATCCAAGTGAAGGGCTGTTTTTTACTCCTGCATGTGTTGAGAGAGAGCCTTAAGTTGTACAAAGCCAGACTGATGATCACTGCTTTCCCCTGCCACACACTTATTGGTGAAAAATGGGAAGGGAACTAATGAACACTATAAATAAGGCAATACAAAAGACAAAAAGAGGTTACAGTAAAAGAGAAATTGGAAACACGCATAAGTTAAAAACAAGAAGCAGTCTAAATAGTGTGGGGAACAGAGACCTACGAAAAATGGAAAAATAC
>VXBX01007346.1:60578-76734 GCA_013400415.1 Scytalopus superciliaris
AGAGGCTGAGGGAGCTGGGGTTGTTTAGCCTGGAGAAGAGGAGGCTTAGAGGTGACCTAATCACACTCTATAACTACCTGAAGGGAAGCTATAACCAGGTAGGGGTTGGTCTCTTCTCCCAGACAGTCAGCAATAGGACAAGAGGGCACGGACTTAAGCTCTGCCAAGGGAAATTTAGGTTAGATATTAGAAAAAAATTCTTTACAGAGAGAGTAATCAGGCATTGGAATGGCCTGCCCAGAGAGGTGGTGGATTCACCATCCCTCGAGGTTTTTAAACAGAGATTGGACATGGCACTTAGTGCCATGATCTAGTAAAGGACTGAATTTGGACCAAGGGTTGGACTTGATGATCTCCAAGGTCTTTTCCAACCCGATTGATTCTATGATTCTATGATTCTACGATAGAGCTGTAGTCTTCAAGCACCTCATGTAATTGTCAGTTATTGAAGGCATCCTCTAGTCCATTAGGTTTTAGTTAACTGAAAATTGTTACTCTAAAACTGATTGGCCTGTTTGTGCTAACTTCTTGGAAAGTACTAGTTGGAATGTGGATGAAAACGTGCAGATTCCTTCTAACAAAAACACTCAAGTTTGCAGGTATGAAGCCTGATACTATTTCATTTACTGTCATAAAGAGCTTCATCATCCTGAATCCCTTGGAGTTAGCTGCATGTCACCATCACTGCCCTGGACTGCAATCAGCTGTTCTCACACGCAGAGTAGTCAAGCCTTTGGAAAAAGTGGTTTGCAAGGCTGTTTTTTATCTGTTTTCAGTCCATGAACATTTAATATTAGACACCACCTAGTTCTCAGCCTTTCAAGTACTCTTCTGACACTTTACAAGCCATCAAATTACTGTCAAAGTGCTAAAACAAATAAAGTCTCAGTAGAGTTTTAAGTGTTAGCAAGTAGCTGAAAATTAGCAGTATCATGCCTTTTCTCAGTTACATATGAAGTAAAATGTGATTTCAGAGTAATTATCTTAAAAGGGTGGCTAAAGTATATGTTCAGTGATGTTCCTTGGAAGAAGGAATGGTGCTTTGGACCCCATAGCAAATGGACTATAAAGTTCAGATAGGATGATATTTAATACATAACCTTAGTCTCAGCACATCTCTTCAGGTTAGTGTAGGCTGCTCACTGTTCAGCATATTCTTTCAGCATATATCCCATTTTTAGTTTCTAACTGTCCTTGTGCATTACATTAATATCCAACACTTAGATTTCAGATGTTTTTGCAGAACCTGAGCACCTAAAAGATAAATATTTATTTAAGAAAGTTCTTCCATTTTAAGAAAAGTAATTTTGAATATTTTCCAATTATTAGCCAGCTGGTTGTGTTGACTTCTGTAGATTCCTAGGACATTCACACTTGTAATTAGCACCTCTTATTTACTCACAGGCCAAAGAAATCACAGTATCGTGTGACCAATCACTTTGGGCATAAATGAACATAGATGGACCATAGATGGGTCCTGTTTAATGTCATTAGTGATTTGGATGACAGGGCAGAGTCTACCCTTGGCAAGTTGTATACTCTCTCTCCTTAGAGATATTCAAAAGGCATTTCAACATGGTCTTGGACAACTGGCTCTAGGTAGCCCTGCTTGATGAGGTTTGGAGCAGAGGTCCCTTCCATCTCAATCATTCTGTGATTCCAAAACACATGATACAATATGTATGGTTTACATACTAACATCAGCAGCATATTTTCAGCTTTTCTTTGGCAAAATGCAAAGTCAACCTCGATTCAAGATCTCAACAGATGTGAGTTAGTCAGTTTGACATTTCTTTAGTTACATTTGACTGATCAACTCACAAGAAAGGAAATTCTATTACCTTTAATGTGATGCTGTCTGTATTATAGCACCTAGTGCTTGCAAGTGCTTCTCAGAGTTCAGCATCAAGTGATGTTAGAGAATTCTTCAAAGACTGGATACTGGATTTTCACACTATCATATAAAATCAAATTGCACAATTTTTACATTTAGCAGCTAATCATAGAATGGTCTTGGAAGGGACCCTAAAGATCATCTAGTTAGAACACCCTTGCCATGGGCAGGGGACAATTTCAACTAGACCAGGTTGCTCAGGACTGGATCGAATCTGGCCTTGAACACTTGCAGGGATGCAGCATCCACAACTGCTCTGGGCAAACTGTTGCAGTGCCTCACCACTCACAGTCAAGAATTTCTTCCTAGTATCTAATATAAACCGACTGCTCTCTTTCTGTTTGAAGACATTCTCCCTTTTCCTGTCACTATATGCCCTTGTAAAATGTCTCTCCACATCTTTCTTGTGGGCTCCCTTCAAGTACTAGAAGGCTGCAATGAGACCACCCCAAAGCCTTCCCTTCCCCAGGCTGAACAATACCAATCCTCTCAGCCTTTCCTCATAAGTAGGTGCTCCATCCCTCTAATCATCCTAGTGGCCTCTTTTGGAGTGATTGAAACTGAAAAAGTTTCTATATTTGAAAAGGCAGGAAAATCTTATGATAGCACTGTAATTTTCATTCATATATAAATTAGTTGCTTGAAAGAATGCATTCCTTTCTCTGATAATGTTCTTCCTCATTCTCTCCTTTATATCCCTTTTTGTCTTAAAGAGCAGATTTAGACCAGCTATCTACATGAAAAGGTCTGTTAGTTTTCGGAGACATCCTGCTCCTCAGTGAGTCTTTTGCAAGGTCCCACTGATCATTACTTATCTAGAGACATTTTATCCTGTGTTAATAAGAAACCAAAGCATTATTCTATGAGAAGTTTATATATTTGCAAAACAATATAAATATTGTAAAAAGAATTGCTGATGCTGCACTTTGGGAGACTACTACACAACTAATTCAAATTAGGACACAGATATTATTTTTCATTTGGGGTTGTCTTAAAAAACATTGTTTTGTAACATGGAAATGGGAACTGTGGAAACCTACTCATGTGATGTCTTTCATTATTAGAAAAGTAGAGCAGCCCAGCAAGAATTCAAGGAGTTTTCAAAAAGATTAAAAAGTTGGACTGCTTCTACCTCATGTATTCTACTATAACAATGGCATGTTTATTCCACCACAGGGTACTTAAATGTGAAATATCCACTGAGCAAAACTGGAATATCCCTCCTAGACTCTTGAATATTTTCAGATAGCACTCCAGCAGAAAAAAACCCAGCACTACCACAAAAAGATCCACGTTAACCCGATATTCTGCATCTGTAGGCTCCTCTTTCTGGCCTCAGCACCGCCTGACAAAGACAATTTGTGGTGTCAGCAGAAAGACACTTCAGTTCTGGCCTGAGGTTACTAGAAACATGATCTTTGTATCCAAAGTCAAATCTGAAGCAAATTGTAAAATTACAAGAGGGCAGTGGTTAATCCCTATGTAACAACAAATTCCTGAGATGCCCAAAGTGATGTCATTGCAAGATTTTTGATGTTGCTACTTTTTATATCACAGTAATAATAATATTAATTTTTTTATTGAACTGTAAGAAAACTCCTGTGCTGTCAACTTTAAAAATAAATAGTAAACACAGACACAAGAGCTGTTAATCATGAATAGTTGTCCTTCCAGCAGAATCAGAATTGTTCTTAACCATCAGTATGGCAACTCTTTCTTGTGGACCTTGTAAATATCCTTGAAGAACAGAAAACTTGGATTAATTTATGAACATGTGAAAAAAGCAAATTGTGACAGTCCAGAGTTGCAAAAAAACCGAAAAACCCTATGTGCTATTTCACTTTTCACGTCAAGAGGGTTTTATTTCATGTCTTTCTCTGACCATCATTTCAGTGGTATTTCTGATAAAGTAGCTATCTTCAGGCAGATTTCTACTCATTGTAAAAATGTTATATTGATTCTGTGTCTACTATTGTACCCAGTGTTTTCTGTCAACACCATCTAGATGACTACAATGTTCTTCCTACTATAAATATACATAAATATAAATTTATTATTGATGTTACAACACCCTGAGATTAGCTCAGTTGGTTGGAGCATGGTGCCAAAAACACCAAGGTCGTGGGCCATTCAGCTCTCTTAATAGAGCTGGATTTGATGATCATTGTGGGTCCCTTCCAACTCAGAATATTCTGTGAAGTCTTCCTACATCAAACAGCTAATAGTCATTCAGAAAATTTGCCACAGTGATCACAGATCACTGTTGATTATCATATTGATATTTTAGCAAAAACATCCAGGCAAACTTGATAAGGAATTCAAAGGCTGACAGAGAGTAAGGCTGTATCTAGGAAATGCTTCGCTTAGTTCTACCTCTGCTCAAGTTTTTACAGGGAAATCTCTATCTGAACTTCTTAAGTGGAATTAATGCTGTTAATTCCTTTGAGAGGAAGAGAATGAAAATGTAATCCATGCCTATAAAGATAAACCTATCGTCAGTCAGAATAATTTGAATTTAGAGATGAAATGATTAGTTAGATTGCCTCTCAACCTTCAGGAGCTGCATTTGTGAAAGAGGGCATCTCTACAGCTTTATTATGAAGTCTGTCATGCAAAACTTGGAAGAAATAAATTTGTTCCCAAGGATGACAGGACATTGCATGGTTGCAGAAACTCTAGTGTGTTGAAGAAAGTGGAAGTATGTCTTGTCTAAATCCATGTCTGCCTGGGAAAGTTTAAGCAAGGAAAAGATACTAACAGGTTACGAAGTCAGCATTTTCCAGATGAATTCAGGCTGAAGATTGCCTGAAAAAAACCCAGAAATTCTCTTGAAAGGTTGGATTGAAGACTCATCCAACATCTTGGAAAATTAAACTGATGAAAACTTAATTATCTGCTAGCAGTGCCAACATACTCGTGTGTGCCTTGTCTGATGATAAGTTCAAGTTCACTCAGGCTCAGTGAAATTCTGGGATGTTTTATGATTGCTTTCAAACTATGTCAACTGGTATTTTTCCTTCAGTTTAGTTTCAGATGGGTATTCTGAGGTTCAAGTGATTTGAGGATTTATTTTTAAGGGCATAGGCTATCTGACAGGACGTAGATATGCATTAAGTATAGTCTCACTGTTACTAATTCCTCACATGACTAATTCCAACTACATGAAAGGACAGAAGAGAGGACACAGAATGTCACTTCTAACCCTAAATCTCCACTACAGAGCAGCTGGTAGGAAATGACAGGCACTGCAAGGCCATTATCAGCCACTCTCAGACCCGAAAAATTTCTATGATAATCACATCACCTAAGACTCAACTTCCCCTTAGGTTAAAGTTCATGGAGGCTTTTTATGGCAGATTAGTCTTCCTTTCGTCAATAAAACTCCTCCTCAAAATAAAGGCAAAACTCATGAAAATGAAAAACAAACAGGGAAAGGAAATAACACATAAGAAGGAACAACAGTAAGCTTTCTCTGAAACACAACAGGCCACCAGTGAGCTTCAGAAGATTTTAAGACTTTACAGGGGCCTGCATTAAGTTGTCTTTTTTACAGATGGGAGACTCAGACATTGAGAGTTTAAATTAATTGACTGAGCATGACAAAAGCTAAACGAAGTCATCCTGTTACTTATCTTCAAGGCCACCCTGCCTTCAATTAATTGTTCCAAATCTAGCCAGACAATGGCTAAGAGATGTTTTCCCCTTTTTCTGCCTTGGTCCAGAATATTTTTTATGATCAAGATGTCAACTAATATCAATGTAGAATCCAACAACTCTGGAGACAGGAGGGTGAGCAGTTTAGCCACGTGTCCTTCCTAACTACCCAGCAGTCCAGATGGTTTCTTTAGTGCTCTTCTGATAAACAATCTCTACAAACATTTTGCAGGGTTGATAATATAGTGATGTTTTTGTTCTTGCTGATTTGGGCTTACACAGAGTTGAGGCCTTTTCTGCTTTTCATACTGCCATGCTGGCAAAGAAGTTGGGGCTGCATGGGAGGTTGGGAGGAGACACGGCTGGAACAGGTGACCCAAACTGACCAAAGGGATATTCGTTACCTTATGACATCATGCTCAGTATAAAAAGTGGAGGAAAGAAGGAGGAAGGGGGAACATTTAGACTGATGGCATTTGCCTTCCCAAGTAACCATTACATGTGATGGGCCCTGCTCTGCTGGAGATGGCTGAACAGCTGCCTGCCCATGAGAAGCAGTGAAATTATTTTCTTGTTGTGCTTTGCTTGTGTGTGCAGCTTTTGCTTTCCATATTGAATTGTCTTTACCTGAACCCACAAGTTTTCTGTCTTTTACCCATCCAATTCTCTCCCTGATCCTGCTGGTGGGAGAGTGAGCGAGCAGCTGTGTGGGGCTTGATGACTGGCAGGGGTGAAACCATGACATACTGTTAAGTTAATATCATTAGCAAAGGAATATAAGGCTTAGCAACAGAGTAATAGTGACTTACCACCTTTTCAAATACTGCTGATAGTTCTTACACTGAGTTCCTTTCACAAATAATAGAACGTTTTAGATGATGATGAATAAATCAGCATGAAAATAAAAGCAGGTATGTGTCAGAGGAGATGACTACCAGAAATGGAGAAGCTCCCTCAGGGACACAGACCTGTGATGGATGTTGCACTTTGCTGTTACATAGACTGTTAATATGCCTAGGGACAGCCTGTGGCTTGGGAGTTCTGTCCTGTTTCAAGATTTTGTAACGTTACATGTTTTTTCTTTATTTCACTGCTGCGTGACACTTTGTGTGTCCCTGCTGGAATTTTCCATCCCTCATGCCATGTAACCCATCCCTGATCGGTCCCTGCCTGCAGCAGGGTACCATTCCCTTATACGGTATATACTTGCCTCTGTGTTCCCAGTTTTGAAGGATCTTGCCTCGTATGGCCGGGGCTGGCCCAGACCCTTCCCCAAAACCTTCCCTGGGTGCTCCTGGGGTCAGAACCCAGCCCCCAACCCTATTTAAGTTGTACCAGTTTGAATAAAGCTCTCGCTCTCTGTGCTCGCTTCGGCAGCACCCACGTCACTCCCCAGAGCGTGTCCCTTTCTTTCCTCCCCCCACCTTCCCCTCAGGACCGCAGGTATGTGTTCAGATATGCTGTAATTCTTGAAAAGAAATAATTTACTATATATTTATTTTTGTGCATATGACACTTAGTTTTGTGCAAATTTTACCATGGACTGAGTAAATGAATGTCCTCAGTATACTTGACGGATTATTCCACACTTTGAATATAGTCACTCAATGCTCGATAGCCATTCTTCTCCAAAATTACATTCTGTCTAAACTACCTCAAACAACCCCTTCCTTCCATTTGTCCAAACATTTCCTACAAAATAACTGTGAATTGTTGTTTTATTCAGATACTTCATGATGGTTGTTGGGCAAAAGATCTCTAACTCCCTTAAAAAAACAGTCCCTGTGGTACCATAAATGTTGTTTTTCCCCAAGATCCATCCTCTTTGATAGGATACTTTGGGCAGGACTTTGGATCTTTTTTTTTAGGTCACCAGTGTCATATGATAGAGGCAAGTGAACTATAGAGGTCTCACTGGATAGGTGTTAGAAATATCATATGCATTGTAGAAATAACTACATATAATCACTGCAGCCACAGATGACATTCACTCAAAGTAATATATTTCATAATTAAAAGAAAACACATGTAATAAAGGAATACCATTTTCAGTGGAAGTTTCCTTCCTGCCTACAGCAGGAAACTCATGTATTCCATAGAGATATTCTAACTAATTGGCTCTCAAGTTTACAAGACAAGATTTTATTCAGGGCCCAAGAGAGAAATGTATTTATGTAAGTCATGATCCTGTGCACGCTTTCTTGGTGTGCTGTCCAAGACTGATGTAACAAACTCTGGGAATCTTCACTAAAAACCAAAATGTGCTAACTGAGATCAGAGATAGCAGCCATCATCCTGACAGTCTGGCAAGCTGCCTGGGAAAATTCGCTGGATCTGCTGGGAGAGTTACACATCTCTAAAGAGTGAAGGATTTCCTGATACCTGGCCCAAACCACAAAAGGTAGTCTATATACAGATTTCAATTTCATTTGTAGCTAGGCACTCACAGGGATAGGCCTTGTGTAATAAAAACTACATAGAAAAAAAGACTCAAAACTATTTTCTAGGAAAATATCACCCAGGTTTTTATTGATGGTGTCCTGTAAAAGGAATACTCTTAGTGAAATCCTGTCCTTAAATTGTAGTCACATATTATGCCTAGCAATCTTATTAGGCAAGATTTGTAAGTAAACTGGTTATGCGTGTTCCCTGGAATACTCCTGTTTTCAGGAGCTATAACTTTAACTTCTCTGTTTATTCAGTTTTGTTGTATCAGGCACACATGTAAACAAAAGTCATGACAGCCTGGGATATTAGAGAATAGAATTTCTTCCTAATAAAAATACATTGTTCAGTACTGTCATACTGAACTGTAACAGGCTGACGTTACTCAAACTGATCTCCTGATCTTGTGTCTTACCAAACTTCTTCTCTGTCTTAATACACACAATCCAGAACAACAGCAATATTCTATTATTTGGGGGCAAATCCTGGCCCAACAAGCGTCTTTTCCAGGACTGACCATGAAGTGTCGATGACATTACCGCAGCAGCTTAGCAGAGACAAGATTGTCTTTTTCTCCTGTTAACATATTTTTATGGGCTTTCAGAAAAAAAAAAGGCCACCTGTCTGGATGACAAGTGAAACAGAAAAATAATGGTTCATTTAGGGAAGCAGTTCCTACGGCACTTTAGCAAGACCATACCTTATTAAGAATTTAAATTGTAAATACTTAAATTTCCTGTAATCCCATAGAAAAAGTAAAGAACATGATTTTAAAACTGCTGAAATGAGCTGGCACAGTCATTGCCACCAGCTTTCTTTAGACCAGACTTCATATTACTATCTTGTTTGCTTTGCAAGAACCTATGAAAGTGAAACCCCAACATTTTCTGTGAAAGTCTGGGATTAACACTTTAGTTTCTCTCTAGTAATAAGCAGTCAACTACTCAAGGTTTGGTTTACAAAATAAAGGTATGGTCGTTGTGGTATTTGCATTTTCTTCTTTTATTCTATCCCTTTTATTTTTACTATTTCAAATAGTAATTAATAAGAAAAAATACCATGCAAGCAACTTTTCTATGCATAAATATTTTAATAGTCCAAATAATAAATAATATGGATTTTAAGGTAGCCATAGTTAAATACTACTGCTAATCTGAATGCTTCTAGAAAACAGGTAAGATGGTTTGCAGTGTTTCTAACCATTATCAGTAATTCTGCACAGAACACAGAGATACTTCTTTCTACCAGCTTGTAAACAAACCCCACCAAGATTGGTACTTACTTGTAGTGTTAAATTTCACAATGACATTGAGGATTGAATGAACTCAGGTCTTCATCTGTTTCTGAATAATTTTCCAGAGTTATGGTGGATTCCATGGGCACTAGGAAGTTTTCACATCTGCTAACCACGGCTGCTCCACAGGCCAACAAGACATTTTATTTTCCATTGGTGAAAATCCAACACTAAAATATGTAAAATTCCCAACCACAGCTATAGCTTAATGTAGCCCAAACTCTTTAAACTTCTAATATAAACAGTTCCCCCAGCCATACTTTTCTGCTCCTTCATAAGTGTGGGCTATTCTTCTTGTAATCTAATTTAAATTAAAGACAGAACTACAAGCTGCAATATAGACAAGCTGAAAGGGAAACGAAAGACAAGATTATGACTACGAATACACAGCCTACAAAGCATATTACTGCAGTGTAAATCCAGACTTTCCTATTGAATCCTTCTCTCAAAGCACTCACATTTTTAAATAGTGCATCAAGAGTGCAGCAAACAGCAGCAGATGTGGGGGGGGGTGGAAAGCCAGATACAGTCACCAAGTTTTTTTTTCATTTATGAACATCATCTCATCACAGAAGGGAAGCAGCAGCTCAGCCTTCATTTATTTTTCCTTTATTTTTTATTCTTTCAAATGTGGCCAGTCATACTTGGCTGATTCTTGCTACAAGGAATCTAAGAGAAGAATTTACCTGTAGCTGCATTAGAACATCCATACTAGATTAAATAATTTGGAACCTTGAGTAAATTACTTTCTCTATTGGAAATTAAAATGATTACTTATAAATCTGGCTTATTTTCTAGACTGAGTTTATCTGATTAGTGTAACATAGTTAAAGTAAAATAATTCATGGGGGAATAAAGGATGTGACTCCTCACAAAATTTGGGCCTACAAAATCTGGCTGAATGTGAATTCTTGGTGTGATTTAGTGAACAAAAGTAATTTTAAAACTCTGAGTGTGCATTCATCTAAACCTTGTTGTTTATAAATATTAAAAAAAAATTATTCTGATCTAGTTTAAAACAGAAACTAAGGGCTAGGATGAGCAGTTCAGTACCTGAATACAGGCACATATACACATAAACTTGCAGGCTGAAACTTTTTGTGAGAGTAAGTAACTCCCTACTATAATTTACACTATGGTGATGGAGAAGTAACATTTTAAAGTTTTGTCAACCTGCATAACTTTTAAAGACATTATTCAAACACAACACACGTTTTAATATGAGAAACATGGAATGAATTGAGTTCACTAGATGCAGCTACAGTGACTTCTTTGGGCTTTAAAAGTCTATTAATCTAAAGCAACAGGTAGGAGCTATGCCCCTTTTTATCATTACCAGTGTGAAAAATCCTTTTAACTTAAAAAAGTAAGGTGATGTTTTCTGAATATATCTGCAGATCAAATAGAAAATATTAGCTGCTTGTGAGGTAAGATTTAGGGTAACAATAGCATTCCACAACAGAAAAAAAAGAAAGAACATAAGATGAAGGTTTTAAAATCCACACTACCATTTGCCTGAAGCAGAAACAAGCTGTCCTTTTCTGACATCTATTGTTTGTTATTGCCTGAATTGATTGTTGTTATAGACAAAAATCCTAATAATCTCACAGAAAACTTTATATACTTTCAATATAGGAGAATAGCCTGACAACTTGTAAAGGCTGTATGTAATGATGCCAACCAAGTTCAGCTGGGAGAAAGCATTTATTCCACTCCTACAATGTCTCCAGTCTGCTGCACTCTCTGCTGCACTGCATTCAAGAAGGTTCTTTCTACAAAGCCTAATCAAAATTAAAAAAAAAATAAATAATCCTTTTCCGTGACAGCATATGAGTCTTTAAATAAAAGTGTAGCTTGTAAAATAACTTTCTTTCACCCAGAGGGAGAGAAAATATTTTATTAAAACAGTTTGAACACTCCTTCAGCAACTGGGATTGCTCTCTACATATGAAAGCTGTCATACTTGCCTCTCAGGTGTAGCAAGATGGCTTTCTGCAGGAGTGACTTAGGAAAGAGCAAGCCCTCAGCTTGGTGTCTTTTAGCAGAGTTCCTTGGAAGTGTGAAACATGTGAAATCCATAACTGACAGTGCCAAGCCTATCACCCAAGCACAGGAAAAGAACAGGAACCCTAGTATGTCCCTTTGGGCAATGTTTCTAACTGGCTGACTCTGAACCCTCTGAAACAACCCATTCAGGCCTCTCTTGTCCTTATTCACCAGCCAGGATCTGCCATTCTCAGGGGCCAGTCTGGTGATTTGCCCCAATAAACATTTTGGCCTACAGTCTTGAGTTCACAGTTAAGACCCTTAGCTGTGAAAGCATGGAAGATGAAAAAAGAAAACTGATCTTCATTGAAAGAGAGGCAATGCCTCAGAATGGAGGTAGAGAACTAAAAGCCTGCCTTACTACCACTCTAGCAGCTTGTTCAATAACTGGTGAAATTGCTTCCCAGTGCCTCTCTACTGCAGTCTAGTATATGTGTTGCTTTGGTATATTTAACTTGTTCCTATATTCCTAATGAATTGTTGTACCTGCCTGAAAAAAACCAGTGTCCTTGATGAAATAGTTCCTTTCTACTTCCCACCAAAACAAAGCAATAGCTTATTTTCCTGTCTCAGGACAATTCCTGATTACTTCTTTTCCCCCCTTCAGTACTATTTTTCATGCTAATCTCTATGAAAAGAGACATGAAGCACTTAACCATTCCAAACATTGGAATGGCTGCAAGGCAGGTTGACAACTGACAGCATCTCATAAAGATGTAAGTAGGTAATGAGATTTGTTTTGGCAACTCAACAATGTTGTTAAAGCATGTGACTTGTGGGAATGTAAAGCTGTATCACCGAGGGAGGCATCAAATAGACACAACCAACTTTATTGAATGCAGCAGTTAGGTTCCTTTATCACAGGAACTGCTGTTCTGTTCCATTTCTGAATCTAAAAAGAGATACTAAATTCATAGCTTTTCAGCTAAACATAGCTGGCCAGATCTTCTTGTAACTTAGACATATCTGATCTGTAGTCTGTGCTGTCTGTTACCAGGCTGGAATGCTGAAGCACAGTGAAAGGACCATTCATAACACTATCAGCTGGACAGCAAATACATCAGGCACAAAAGAAAAAGGGAAGTATGTTGGAGGTGCAGAGGTTTCCTTGCCATGTCACATCAGGCTAAGTGTGAAAAAAAGGAAAGCAAAGGAACTATTGCATGAAACTAAGCAGCCAGGACAACTGCAGAGCAACAGTCTGATATTGTCTGCTTTAAAATAAGCTATTAAGAGACAGTGCTGTCTTTTCACGATTCAGTACAATTAGGAACAACGTGATGCAAAAGCTGGTCAGGGCAGTATTAGTATCTAGTAATTCATTTAATGTTTAGCAATTAATTGGTCCATATTAGTTTTAATAAGAATAATGTTTCATTCCACTGTGAGTTTGAGAAACTTTCAGCATGAACGTGCATATGCTCATACTGGTACTTTTTGCTGGCATATTATACCTAACAAGCTTTTTTTTTAACACTTATCAGATCTCATTTTCTCTTATAAATACTAAAAATAAGTGAATTCTGAAATATACTTCACTGAACCCCACACTGGAGATGAGAGACCATAGGAGGACAGTATGCAGTCTTTCTTTCTACTGGTAATTTTATAATTGTATTACCCTGCATACACTTAATCTATTTTAACAATACAACAATAGAATAATGCAGAAGTTTTGAGAACATTAGACAAATATACTAGCTTTTGATACCTTACTCCAGTTTTTAAACTAAAGTTCCAGCTTGTCTAAAAATCTCACTGCAAAGATTACTGATTTGGTATATACTATAGGCAAAAATTATGAAACTAGTAGGGGATTCAAAAGCAAATATATGGAGAAATCTTTTAGATCATAGAATGACATATGCTATGGTAGCAAAATATTGTTTTACAAAACAAAGTTACTGAATCTGGGAGGTCATTCCCTATAAAGACAACTTTAATCATTGTGCAGCCAAATGATTTTTAGCTGTTATCAACCAAAAGGAATAAAGTCAAATTACTTGATTTATTTCAAATATTACTGAATCTTCCTCAAAATGTGTCAGTATCAGTCCAAGAGCTTTTTCTAAATGTCTACACTTTGTGGTTTGGGGTTTTATAACTGTTAGCAAACTTCTTGGCAATTAACCCTGGCTGTTGTCTTCTTTGGGCTAACACAAAGTTATTTAGTGAAAGAAAACCTTCTCTTCAAGTCTCTGCCTGTTTTAGTCTCATGGCAAAAAAAAATAAAATTAAAAAGTTTCTGAAATGTAAAGACTTAAGTATTATTATATTAGGCTTAGGAACTTAGGAACTGGCTATGTCTGCTAAAGGATGCATGCGTTACCCATCTAAGTTAAAGAAACTAGAAAAATGTGGAGCAGTACTTTGCCAAACTAATTTTATCTGAATTTGGAGAAAAAAGTAATTTTTAATGGATAGTGACTGAGTATTACTCATCAATATTTTGGATGAGCAACAGTATATTTCATCAGCCTGCTGGAAAATACACAAATGCACCTATTGCAGTTCTGCTTTTCTAGATTTGCCTTATGTAATACTCAAACTACAGTGAAGCACAATTAACTCCAACCTGAAAATTATTCTTAACTTTGTCTCTTCAAGTCCACCTTTAACTTCTTCCATTTCACTGTAAGGCAACTTAGAATTATATTAATTTCAATGCTTTTGTATTACAAAATTCTTTACTGTATAAAGTTATGAAGAAACAGATGCCAAAGGAACTAACCCAGTGTCCTAGAGATCCTAACACTTCACCAAAAGATGAGAGTAACTTACTCTGTGTCCAGCAGTAATTCATATCCTGTGATGGAGAAATAAAATGAGGTAAACGATCTCTTTTGCATAGAAGGCACATTTTGAACTGAGACTGCATGAACATGCATTTTGTGTAATCTGTGAAATGATGTGAATAAAGAATGAATGTAGAATCAAGAGCTTGGAAAGGCATGTCATGATTGGAGCTATTCCAAGACATAAGGAAGTTAAAAAAATGTAAGAAGAGGCTGAAGTATGTATGTATTTGTATGTAACTATTACAACATTCCCATAAAAAACAGGAAAAAAATGTTCAGCAACAAGAGTTTTCAAAGACACATTTTTGCTAAGAAATAAGTGCATTTTTAAATATTCTTTCTAAGACTATGATATCTTTTCCCCATCACCTAGAAGAAAGCAGTGAAAGTTTAGTTTGATGTGTCATAATATTACAGAACCTACTGAGTCTACGTGAGTCATTGGCACATAGCTTAGTTCTCAAAAGCAGAGTCTTGATCATGACAATCCTGTTTAAGATAAGTAATATGGATCTTTGATAAAAGCCTATACACTGGAACCTTCAGCAAATAATCTAAACAATACATGTGTGAGAAGCAATCACTTGAAATTTACTTGGAAATGTGGCCCATTTTATTTAATTGAAAAGAATTCATTATACAGTGTAAACAGTTCTTTGGTAAATTTGCTGATTAAAATAACAACAACACTGACTTTGTTTTAGGTAACACTAAAAAAAAGGAAATAAATATGTAAATTTTGCAACATATTACAGCAATATTCTCACAGTGGATACTGAGGAAATGGTCATCTAGCCATTGGCCACTGTTTCAGAAATGTTAAAATCAATGCTGATTCTACAGACACTGCAATAAAACAGAACTAGTACAATCCATGACTGATTACATTTTAAACTGTGGATAAAGACCTGTTTTTCCTGGTTTATAAACAGATGGATGGCAGAAAATAATATTACACTTGTTACACTTGTTTAAGCATATTCAGGATCCTAAGCCCATTTTATATACCATATGAATAAACAGTGAACAACGAAGAAAACCTCCCACTTTACTCTGGAGGCTGGAGAAAAGAAACAATCAGATATAAGGTACTATTTTATAATGGATAAATGGAAACTCTCTTCTCCTATTAGCGGAAATCTTGAGAAAGTTTATTTAATAAAAAATTGGAATAAAAGAATGCAAGTAGTAACCAGCTGGATGTATTACTGCCTTACTTAACTGTTTAGACAGTTAAATTATATTTGGGTTAGCTCTGCAATCCTTCCCCTTTGAGGAATTTCTGCTATAGGTCAATGGGAGTTCCATCTGAGTTGGAATTACAGGACGAGACATGTGGTTTGGACTCTCAACAAAAGTCAACAAAATACCAGAGTATCAAAGAAATACGGGAATGACAACCTCTAGGAACCATATGATACTCAAACATGCTCGCCACACGCAATTTCTAGATGTGTTAACATAGAAAATTACATAAATCAAAACATTGTATATAAAATCAATTAAAATATTCTTAAAAATATAAATTGTAGTTCCATGTGTACCACACACCTTTAACACAGCACTCACATGTACATATTGCTTCTACCATAGCATGAAACAAGCTTCTGTAGTAAGCTTTAAAGATACACCAAAGTTTGAATGTGTGTCATGGTAACAGTTTATCAAATTAGAAATTATTAATGTTAGTAATCAGAGAAATTATGTGCCAAAATATAATAGTGGATTTCATATTGCTGTCCTAGTTTAGTTATTAGACATGTTCTGCCATGTAATAATTAAGTATTCAGTCTGTTTGCATAATCTGAAATGTTAAATATACGAATGTTTAATTTTGTGCAGATTTCTTTGATACCCAAATCTCTGTCCCCTAAATTTGAACACTGAACTCAGAAGTCAGTGAACTATATAACTAAGGAGCAGCTCTGGTTCTAGCTAGTCCTGACTTAGGGTTAAATGACAGAGCTATAAACTCTAACATATTAAGTATTCAGGGAAAGAATCAATTTTGAATAAACATCAAAA
>VXBX01007346.1:76794-142965 GCA_013400415.1 Scytalopus superciliaris
AAAAAAAAGCTGTAAAATGAGGTATGATAGTTGTCTTTCACTCACTATAATTCCTGGTCAAAAATATGAAGTTTGCCTTCTAAAAAGTACACAACTTTGAAATGCTAGTGTAGACATATACTCCATAACATTAAACATTTATTAAGTGGGAAATAAAGTCCATGGGCAGACCATTTTTAACATGAAAGATAAAAATATTGAGGTAAAAATATATATGCATTAGATGAAACTGGAAAAAAAAGAATTAAAAATCAAATACGTTGTCAGAGAAAGTAGTCAATCCACAATTAATCATGCTCCTTGATTTTGATTTTTCTTTTTTTCAACAAACAGTGCCACAATATAATCAGGAACATGTGTCTATTGACAATACGCACAATGAATCAGTAGGAATCTTTGTATAGAAAATGGCATGTGACATCTTTTCACGTTTTCAAAACAGGGCCATACAATTACATAAGCTGATCTGAGATCAAAAGAAGCATGCTGGACTGGATGGTTTTGTTACAATGATTTAAAATAAATGAAACAAACAAAAAAAATTGTTGCCAAGTAGTTACATATGTTTTGACAAAAAAGGATTATATTTATTTTTAAGATCAAATGCTATGTTTCCCTAGAACAAGGAACACTGTCGACTGCATCTGTAATATACATTCAGCTGCTTTTTGTATCTTCCAATCACATTTATTCCCACTTCTTTCCTATTTCTAACTCTTTTTTACTCTAAAAATTTTGCTTAATTTTGCTCCCTGAATTAAGGAAAGGATTTGAAAGTTGTCATGTAGTTTTATTTTTCCCCTTGCTGGTCCAGATGCAGAAATCATAGTGTGATTCAGAAGAATTTCCATGCATTGATGTTTGCAGAAACTGGCCAAATACAGCATTGCTTTAGGGACAGTGATCTCATGTTTTTCTTTTCCCTGCATCTAAATAACAACAAAGAGCTAAATAGCAAGTCAGACTGGTACTAGAAAAGGACATTAAACTTTTAATGTTGCTAATTAAAGATAGGAACGAAAGTGTTCATTTTAGAGTAAGTCCGAAGGCCAGTCCTTTTTGGGTACCTAAAACTACCTGACAGTGTTCTTTTAAAGTAGCACCAGTTTGAGTTTATCTAACCTGAGAAGTATAACACACAACTTTGACCTGTTTGCTAATTTCCCTTTTGTTAATTTTTGCATTGTGATTTACCTTCATGGGCAGAAAATAAAATGATACATTATGTTATACTGTTACAGCACCATTAGAATATTGTAAATCTTCATTTCTCGCCATTGTTAAGACTGTAGTTACCTGTTTTTGCCATCAGCAGGCCCTAGTATGAATTGAGTATGCCCCCTAAATTCTGAAAAAGCAGACTTATGGCTTCTTTTTATTAATGTTTTGTTGTAAGCAGACTGGACAGCAATCTCCTTTAACCTTCACAGGTGCTTCGCAGTCAGCCAGCGGGCATGATTCTACGAAACAGGTAATCTGACCAGCCTATGTCAGGGAAAAAATAACAAAACCAAAACACGCTCAGCTACATGTTCCAAACAAGCAATACACTTTTTGTAATATTCATTCTCTCTTAAGATCCTGATTATTATGATTAACTCTACATAATTTGTTTCAGTAAAAACAGATTCCCTCTACTGAGGAGGTGGAGGTGGTCTCTGTACCACCATATCTGTTTAATTAAACAGTACCCTTTTATCTAATGTTCAGGTGCTACTGGGGTACCAAGCACTAACATAGTTCTTTTATTACAGTTTTAAAAATGTCATTATGAGAAAAGAAAATTACAACATAGCATTAAGTCAGAGGAGGTTTTACTGATTTTTATGCATTTTAGTAGACTTTTTCAGGGAACATCTCACTTTGCAGTTAATTTTACCCATATACCTATACATTAATAGAAATATAATAAAGATAGATAAAGGCTGGATTAAGAAATAGTGTTGAGGGCAGGGATACTTGAACAATGTAATTTTTTGCACAAAATATCTGAAGATCCACAAAAAAAAAACCATTAGCAAGTATTACCCATAAATTATCAGGCACAAAATTGGGATTGCTGTTTTAGGAGCAGAAGTTAACATAATTTCTATTTCAAAATGAATATCCACCTACTTACTTTGCATTCACACACAGTACAAGGGTCCCTTTTCCAGGTTTCATTGCTGGAATATGATTTACCGGCTTCATCAGTGCAGTCAGAGTTACTGAGGCGTGATTCAAGTTTTTTTATCTGAAAACATCAAAAAAAGTTAATAACTGAATCAAAGGGTTTTATTTGTGAAAGGTATTCTGTCTTTTTTCGTATGCTACACAATCCATGTTTAATATTTGCCTGAGTTTTTCTTCTCACTACTTAGTTTTCATAATGATAAAAGACTAGATGTAAGTAATACCTGTGGAGTCAGTCTTTGAAAAGAAAGCAGCTAGCAGAAAATATATCTTTCCTACCATTGGAATATTCAGCTAGAGCCTACAAAGAGAAGCAAACTACAAGCGTCATATATGGAAAATTTAAACAGTCTAAATGTTTTGAAAAGGAGGTGAATTTTTTTTTTAAAAAAAAACCCTTAAGTAAACATGTTTGCTTGGATTTTTGACTATCTCTTGTATGGTGTGCATTTTAAAAATGGCACTTCACTGTGGCTTAATAAAGAATTTACTTGCAAACATTGTAAAAGTCTTATCTAAGTGATCTAGATCTTAACTATGTTTACAGCTGTAGTCTGGCATATCACTTCTTATGAAGGCTACATTTTCATCATAGCTTTACATAGATTCTTTATATTCCAATTAGGAAAAAAGATTTTATTAACAGTACACACAAATTTTTAAAAACTAATTCCATGTTTAGCATACCATGGTTACACAAGGCTTCAGGTTCAAAAGTCGAGTATCTAGTTGTAGAGTATTTTGGTATGGTCTCCAAAGAACATAGAAATAAAGAATAATAACACACCATGTTCTGTGTTATTTTTTGAGATATTATGTGGTGGCTTTTGACTGCAGGGGATGTCTAAATATTAAAAACATAATACAAGTGATGTTAGGAAAACCTTATGAATTAATCTACAATTAGACACTCTTCATTCTAGCATCTTACCTGATTTCTGAGGCTTGAAATAGTTTTTTGCATTTCCAAAACAAACTCTTTGAAGTCATTTACTGCAGGTGCATTTCTATTTTCATTAGATGTTGATGTGGCATTACGAAAATATTTACTCTGTTTCACAGAACTGCAACAAATGAATGCCAAATCAGGATATTCATCTAACTAATTTTTATGGCTAGATCTTTTAGGACACATCACAAAAATGTAAAAGAATAGGAACCAACAAATGTAGGAACAGTATGAATGACAAAGGCATGCAAGATGTACAGGTGCTAAAGACAGAGTCAGGACAGGTGACCTCTGGATTATTGTTAATATCATCAGAAACAGGGAATTTCTTCTACTTAGAAAAATTATGTATTTCATACAGGGGTACACACAAAGTTGTTACCAGTGACACTGTTGAGCATCACCTTAAATTCACTCTTGAGCCTCCAATATGAAAACACACAAAACAGTCTTAAATAAAGGTGTCCAAATACGAAATTTACATTTCACATTCTGAACCACAGTTTGTTCTTCTATATGCTCCTTAGGAAAACATGTATTTAAAGACATATGACTTTAAAAAGGAAAACGTTGGTTTTCATAAATGAGAAGTACTTCTAGATATGAACATACTCCTGTCTCATTTTAACTAACATTTGAAATCAATACTGATTATACTACACAACATATAAAATCTTTTGTCTGTAGTACTTTCCAGCTGATATCTCCTAACAGATGTACAACACAAAATGTTGTTAATCAATTCTGTGTTGATGAGAAAATAATCAAAGAAACTGTCCATGACTAATAATATATTATCTAGCACCACTTAACAAAACATGCATTCAAAAACAAGGGTAACACTAATTTTTAAGTCACTTATTATATTAAGATCCTTGACTCCATACAAGCATTTCTATTTTGTTAACATGTCATCTCCAGTGCTAAGGGATACCCCAAGGAATGAACTGGCAAAGAAATTCTCATATAACAGGGTTCATGATTTATAATCTTTCTGCATAAATTAAAACAGCACTTACTGGCAGGGGTTCAAGCTTAGTTTCCCATAGTTTTTCATCTGAATTAAAGAAAAAGAAGTCTAAACAACATAAGATGCCAAAATTCAACTAAACCAGCTGCTACTGTACAACAAAATGTTTAATCTTCCCCACCTGCTCTAGTTATTGAAAACACGAAGGAAAAAAAGGAAGGAGAAAAAACCACTTCTCATCACATATGCAATTTAAATACAATGAGCATGAGAACTGATGAGAATGTTAAATGATTGAGGTTGCTTTAGCTTTATTTATGCTACAAATAACTTATTGTAAATTTATTATTTTGTATTCCTAATTAGTAATTGGACTGTTGTAGATTTCTGAAACACAGTCAAACAGCAAGCTAACGAAAACAAGCTGCTGCTCAGATATGTGTTTATTTAATTTTTATTTAAGTTAACCTTTTTGCAGTCTTAGAATTATGGAACTAGCATCCTTAAAAAGTGAACTGCTGTTTTGTAAATTTTAAAACTTCTACCAGTTCACTTACAAAGACAAACATCCTTCTTCAAGGATTACTTCAAATGAACCTTCCTTTTCATATTATCTACAAGCCAGCTTATCCTTAGCTGTCATCTTCTCTTGTCTAAAATCTTAAACACCTAAAGGCTCTGTTACTTCAGGACAGATTACTATCAATTAAGTGAAATATAAAGGCAGTGTTTCTTCAAGTGTTGTAACACCTGCATAAATATTTGACATTGCTGAAATACAATGCTTGTGCATCTGTCTAGATGCTTTCCTTGCCAGAGTAGGTAGACTCTGCCTGGTCATCATCATCAGTCAAGTACATAATTTGATTTGCTAAAAGAAAGTTTGCTAAATGCAAAGAGCTATAACTCAAAAGAGTCGCGAATTTGCTCATCATGAAGGATCTTCACAAGAACTGCTTGGTCTGAGCAGAACCCATTTCGTGTCACTAATTCACGGGTAAGTTGTGATTCCCTGTGCAGTGGACAATTTGTGACTGACACTCTGATTTACTTCTTTGCTACATTATTTTGAGGATTAGAGAGTAACAAACAATATTGTCTGTAGCACTACTGTTCTTCATTTCTGCTCTGAGTATTTTGGTACCAGAAGCCATCCCTACCATTTAAACAAATTTTTAGGCCAGTGTAATCAAGACTTGGTTTCCTCTTATTTCTACGGTTGGAACTAGCAGTTCCAAAGAGAAAATGAAATAATTTCGTTTGATTACTGCCAGCAGAGCAGGAATGAGGGATTTCAAATTCCCAAATTATGCTTCATTACTGAGTTTTTCATGAAAAGCACAGGAAGAACAAAAGCATTATACTATGTCACTCACAAAGAAACTTACACAAATTTGAGCTCAGAAAAAAGTGGGTTATTGTTAGCAGATATGCAGAAGTGTCAGAATGAAATATATCAATAATAATTGAGAAAGCAGGCATGGGAAAAAAAGGTATGCACTTAGAAATAAATAATTTGTTTTCATTCCATCTTGAAAAAAAAATGGGTTTTTATACGTCTTTAAAACAAAACAAAAAATCTCACCTTACTGTTTTGGACATTTTCATTTTCTTCAGGGGCTTATCCTCCTGAAAGCTGTAGTCAAGAGAACGTCTTCCCCGAAAGTGATATGAAAATGCATTAAATTGTCCTCTAGTTCTACAGTCTGAAATTAGACAAGAAATTACACATTATAAACTACAGTATATTTCAACAGTTGTAATATTAATATGGTTTTGCAGTATCTTCTGAGTTGGTAAAGGCAAGTCATATGTTCAGTCTGATCCCTCTGGAGTTAGTTGATGGCAGATGAATATGTCTCAGTGTTACAACATTTAAGCTAGCTGGAATTCAGAGAATTTGATATTCACAGACCAGCCTTTTAGTGTGAAACAAAGGAATAAACTCTATTTTCACCAACCTATCTAGTGCTACTTTAACTATTCTTTTCACTTCTGAAATTTCCATGGTCTTGCCTTTTAATTATTTTTTGCTTTTCAAAAGGAGCAGTTGCATATGAAGGAAAAAAATTACAGCAAAACCACCCTTTGACTTCCTCTTCTATCCCAGACATTATTATTTGTTATTTTTGGCATCTGAAAGAGAATTTTTAATTAAAATCCTGGAGAACATTTGCAGACACGCTTTATAGGTTGACCAGCCCTGTTTCCAAAGTGGAGGAATTGGAAGGCATCACTAGACCCTAAAAGTCTTTCTACTGCAGAGTGAAAATCTCAAGCCCGAGAATAATCCGTGAGAGAAATCTTCTCCTAAGATCCTAAAAGGATGTCTTGACAGGATGAAGCATGTCTTTCCTTCAGTTCACTTTCCTTAGCCTTCCAAACACACTGACTATTTGGAAAGAGTTCCATTTTAAAAACAAAAAGAAAACAAAGCAAGACTGCAACAGCCCTTTGGAGAGGAGACAATGAGAAAATAGAAGTTTTCATTTCTGTTCACAGAAGCTTTAAAGCTAAAAGTCATAATGGGCCAAGCTGAAGCAGGAACCAACAGCAGGATGCACTGTTAAAAGCAGAGTCTGCTAAAACGGAAGGGAGAGCTGAAATAGCGGATGCCATAGACATATCCCAGCTAAGTCAGGTATCAGCAGAACAAGGCATGAAAGCCACTGAATATGGGAAGGAGTAATTTTTCCATAATGTTTCTCTTAATTTCCACAAAAAGAAATTAATTCAGAAAGTCAATAACTATATTTATAAAGTCTTTTTCTGAATTTTGGATTGAATACTTAAAGGCGTAACAAAAATAATTGCAAAATTTTTGTAAAAGTTTCAAGTGAACAAACAAGTCTCTAAACACTGTTGAAGTGAAAAACTTGAGAAACAAATGTAAAGTGGCTGATTATATAAAAATAGGTATCTTGGACTACTTTTAATTGTACTGGACTATTACAATTTCCCTGTTAGGAAAAACTTAACCTTAGGATAAGGAAAAAAAAAAAAAAGAAAATATGAATAACAACTCCCCCCCCCAAAAAAATCCTTATAGTTTTCAAAAACAATACCTACACATCATTCTTGAACACAAGTTATCCAAAATTCTCCTTCCCTTTTATTTCCTTACAGTTTACCCCATTCTTTAAAAAATGCATTACCTTCCTGCTATACTAACAGCACCACCAAAGAATTCAATGGTATTTACTGCCAACATATTGTTCATTCTTTTTGCGTGTTCACTGTTTCTTACATGAGCTCCTTGCTGCCCACTCAGAAAGTAATCTGTTTCAGATGGGAATAGATCAATGTGTCTGTAAGATGCTTCACAGAAAAGCATTTTTGAACATCCTTAGACACTCCTATATCTAGTATGGTGAGAAAAAAGGTCACACTCGGAAGGGAGAAAGAACTAGTTTCGGTCAGAGGAATTTTTTTCTTAAAGTGGTGTGTTGCTTAAAGTTTTCCTGAGTGTCACAAAAACTTTAGTTTCTCTTGGAAGCAATATGAGAAAGGTTTCTGCTATCCTCCTTTGTTTAATAACTGCCAAGGTCATCTTGCATAATTTAGATAATTTTTTTTTGATACAATAACACAATGGCCCATTGTTTTTTTATTCCTAGGTTGTTTTTTAGAAACAAAGGTCTGAAATCCTGGGAAGGCTTAATCACCTTAAGCCAGTAAATATGAGAACCATATGTTCAGTGACAGCTTTAAGTACACAGACCTGGCTTTCTGTGTTTTTTAAAGATTCATATATGTCAACTTTCCAAATTAACAACTCTTGGTCTTGGATTCTGTTACAGGTACAACAAAGAGGATTGTCACTGCTGAGAGGTGCAGAACAGAATGTTTTAGCTTTCAGAAAGCCTAAACAAAAAAATTATCTCTTAGATAATTTTTTTAAAAATTTTATTTTTAATAAAACTAGCAATAGCAATAAATTAAAAAATAAATCTAAAATTCTCCTTTTTTTTCAGCCTACTTAAAATGTCCGAAATTAGCAATACACATTCCAATTTATTTTCTGCAGAAAAAGTGAATGTTTAAAAACAATGTAAGAAATTTTTTTTCTCTATGGACCTTTTTTTCTTCCAGAAGATAGGTATTGCTACACTGCAGGTGTCAAGATTATCCATTTACAGAATCACACAGTTGCAGAATCATTTACATTGGTAAAGACCTCTGAAATCATTGGGTCCAACTTTTGACTGAACTCCACCTTGTCAACTAGACCATGGCACTAAGAGCCACATCCAGTTGTTTCTTGAACACCTTGAGGGTTGGTGACTCCACCACCTCCCTCAGCAGTCCTCTCCAATATTTAACGACTCTTACTGCAGAGAAACTTGCATTTCCATCTGTATATGGAAGCCATGTCCGCATCTTCAGAAAATCCCATTTCCCACAAGATTTTAAAAATGCACCTATAATGTAAATTAGACAATAAAACCCCTGACATTCAGCATTACTGAACACTCTTAAATTCCCAGCTAATCACTTCTCAAAATCTGGGCCATGGAGAATTAATATAACAGTAGATTCTAACTAAAACAACTTGAGAAACTAAGGAAGTGTCAAAAAAAGTACATATAAATATCTATTTGAAAATAATTTGATTTTCTGATATTTATTGTAGTGAATTAAGTTGCTGTTATACAAATACTGTTAGCATTTGTATATATCTAGAACTTGTAATCATGCCAGTGGGAGCAGTAAAGGAGAGGAGAAACACTGAAAATGGCTGATGTAAAATTATTTTTTTGAGCAGATGTTTTCATAAAGCAGCTACTGAAAAACTGCACAACCTTGGAAAATGACTTTCCACATGAAATGAAGCCATAACTCAAAATAGCCGGTTTTGTTATTGCAAAACAGGCCACGTCCCTTCACACTGCCCCACATCTCTTAATTTCTTCTGTTGAATAAGACTTTCTAACAAATGATAAATTAAATAGCAGCAGAAACATGTAATATGGTGGTCTAAAATCCAACGGTAATCTGTTCAGATTGGAATAGATGTATTTTGTATAAACATTTCCCGAACAGCTCAGAAAAAAACCCATGTAGAAGGTAAAAGACAAACTCACAACCCAGACTGTCATCTGCCAGCTGATATACTAGGGAATTCTATTAATAAAGATACTCCCTGTAGCTGACCTCAATGCTCACAGACTACTACCAGAACTAGAAGGTTCAAACATTGTTGGGAAGGTAAATGTCCACATAATTTACATTATATTATCAATATAAATTGATAATATATGGCCAATGATAGACTAAAGACTTTTAAAAACATATAATGTTTTCATGATCTGCATAGATTTTGAATGGTCTGCAGGAAGATACAGGAGAAACATTAGGTTCTTGACACCAAACTAAAGCAAATCTAATCTCTCCAGTGGAAAAATGAAACAGGACTAGTTAAAACGTTATGCAGATCAAAGACATGACATACAAATATTAAAAATCAGTAAGAAAAAGTAATTTTAGACAGACTGAAAATCTACAGAAATTATAAAAACATTAAGAACTGTCCTGCCCACTAGACTGTGAAGGCAACAGTGTCTTGCTGCAGCAACAGTCCACAGGACAGAAGGAAATCCTCCAACTGCCTGGACTTGCAGAAATCACTGAGACACTTCAATTAGGATGCTTTGCTACTCATGCTGGTTTTACAGTCAATGAACACTGACATAAGAAGAGATTGCAGCCTGAGCTGTCCTCTAGAGACATCTCTATAGCCTGCAGTGAGACTTCAGTCTTAGATCTGGGGCTCATTCAGGAGTTTGAATTTAAACACAATGCCTATTGCTTCCTTGTTGCTTTTCCCCAGAGATAGCACGTACTGGCATGAGACTTGTGGGAGCAAAGACAAAGCAATGTCATACATTAAGTCTCCTTCTTCTATGTTAATGAATTAGAACTGCATTTTAGGATCACAGATACCTGAAAATTCTTGGTTTGGATTAAATATAAATCAAATACGCATCTCTCAACAAAATTTGTAATCATACAGAAATGGTGAGTTGTATTACATGTACTTTAATTAAAATATAAAAAGGATGTAATCTTTAAAATTATAGATCCTGGAACTTTATTTTAGAAGTCTGGCATAGATTGAATTGCTATTAAGCTAACAGAAGCTGTGTTTAAATGCAAATTTAAATGTAAAAATATACATCTGAATGTAGAAAGCAAAAATAAATACCACCTGACCAAGGCAAACAAAATTTCTGTAGAGAAAACATTTTCAGGCATAAATCGCATCCTTTTGGTATTTTGTGGAGTTTTTGGTGAACAATTTTCATTGTCACAAAAGAATCACAGTCTCACACTGAGAGTATAACATTTTCAAATGTCATTTCCACTATATTCCACAGAATTCAGTGCTTATCCCAGTGTTGTTTAGTATTTTACAGAGGATGAAAGGGCACAATGAAAAGTGCATAATAAGCAGCTAATGTGGTCAGAGAAACAACAGACAGCATAATTGTTGGTCTGATTTTAAAGTACAGGAGTTCATAAATATAGGCCTAATCTACTAAAAGATCATGCATAAATACATTCAGATTAATAATGTATCTTAACCCTTCTAATGAAATTCAGTGGTATTTAAAAGGGTTTAATTAGAATTTGTATAAGGTTGTATTCCTGAATTAAACAAAGAGAAGAGAACAATAACTGATACAGGAGATACATTGTTTGATAACTGAGAAGCTGTTAAGAAAAATCATCTTCCTAAAACAGTTCACACTAACAAGGATGCTCACATCCTGATCACATCCTCTGATTTCCATTTTCCATTGTCCTCTTGGTTCTGTGTCAAACCTCATGGGGTTTGAAATAAAACAAAAGGATAAAGAAAATTTTCAATTCAACTTCTAAAAACACACTCCAAAAACTGTGAAACTTTTAAAGACTCTAAGTTGAGTAATAAATGCATACACTGAGTACTAAAAAAAAAATAATCAAAATACACTTTTTGCATGAAAGCCTGAAAAAAAGCACCAAAAGTTTCTTTTTTGGAAAATCTGAAGCTCAAACACTCTTTACGCAAATAAAGAGCTGCAGCAAATCCAGCAATTACTTATCATTTCTGGCAAGACAAAGAAATGTAGAAAGTGAAGGAAAACAGAAGAAAACTTGTGTACTTCAGTGGAACCCCTATTTTTTGCCATCATAAGCTAGTTATTCTATTGTAAAATTTCTTAACTGAAATCTAAAGGTAATCTGGCTTTGTTGTTATAAAGCAGAATAATGTTTTCCTTTGTAAGAAATATATACTAGCTTTACATGAGAAATCCACAAAGTAGCTTTTTGTAACTAAGAAGTCTTTCTATTCTTCATATGGAAAAGTATTTTGACTTTAACATAACAGGAAGGATAACAAAACCAGATGTGTTTCAAACCAGGCTGGAACAGCTGAACATATGGGTCACTTACGAAACATACATAAAGAGCAATGAACAGTATTCTGTACTTGAAATTTTAACTTAGGATAATTTCAATTATAAAACCATTTAAGAGCATTTTAAATATGGAGAATGGTTTAACTTTTTTCTTTTAAATAATTAACAATAACAAATTCAAAGACTCAAATCCCCACAATGTATTCAACTCAAAGGAAGTGCCATTTCTGAGTGTATGCCTCCCACCTCAGGGCAGTGGTGAGTCCCCAGTGCCACGGAAGGAAAGACATTTTTAAAATTAGTTGCTTGAACTGGATTCCCACAGAAAACGTCACAGATATTCATCCATGCAAGAAAACAATTCAAGCTATGCATACTTTGCTTTTTCTTCAGTAACCTCTGCAAGGCCTCAAGAATGCAGAGGCAGGGGACAAATATAGGCAATTTTTAAAAGAACATTAATTATTTACACTTTCTTTGGCTTGGCAGTTGTCTGAATGTCCTGCATCTAGGAGTACTCTCTGGTAGCAACATTCTTAAATGAAAATACAAGCTAGGTTGTTTAATGGATGAATTTTTTAAAGACTTTCCAAAGATAACATCTGCTGTAAAAGGCTCAGTGATAACGTAACATTGAGAGAATCAACACACAATTTTTCAGAAGAGCTTTACTATTTTTCCAAATCGATATAAATAGCATCTTTGTGAAACTGTCTGTCAAGCTTCATGAACCATGCCAAAGTGAACTTATCCTGAACTGGCAGAATATTTTTTTTTTCTAAGGTAGAGCATTTGAGGAGTGATAATTGATTTTCTCTCAATTCTGGCATAAGTCAGGGATTTTTTTAATAGATTGTGGAGTACTTTGCATTAAATTGCAGGGTATTGATACAATCTAGATTTTTAATACATTATTATCATTAATTTGGGAATGGCAAACTTGCTAAATACTGTTTAAAGAAATCCAAAATGCCTAAAAAAAAGCTGTAAAAATTATAGTAAGGCCTGAAAGTAAGCGTATCTGGGGGATATTATAAAATATTTCATTGAAATTTAAATAATTTATTTCTGCTAGTCTCACACAGATAACATATGTTTTTAACCCAGTCTTCCAAGGAAAATTTTTTTCAGAGTTGTTATACATTTAAAATCCCTGCTTGAATTTTCACATTGCCAGTATGTGAGGGCAATCACCCACAACAAGCAAAAAGCACAGAGCACCCAGCATATCCTCCCTCCCCTCCAGCTCCCCCAGGAGGCCACTGCTTTAAGGTGGGTGTCACCACGGGACCAGCGGTGGCAGGGGAGATCAGATCCTGCATGAACTGATACAAGAAAGGAAGGATTAAAAGGGAGAGCTGTGCCCACCACAGCTCTCTCGCTCTCTGGCACAGACACATTGCAGAAGTTTCCCCAGCTCCCTGCTGCCTGTGTCCATTGCCACAGCAGCTTTTGGTTCTTCTGCCTGGCATTCCAACAAGGAGCTGCCTGCAGGGATTTGGGAAATCTCTGCCTGGCTTCTGCAGCCTCCACGTCAGCTTTCTGTCATGGATCTGGCTGTGCTTTCCAACACCCTGAACCTGCATTGCTGCAGGGATGACTTTGGCAGCTCCAGCGCGGCTCTACCACTTCCTACTTACTGTAGCCATCTGCCTTGTATGGCACTGCCTTGCCATGCTGACCTGATGCTTTCCCACGCTCACTGGACCCACACTGACCCTCCCTGCAGTCCCCACATCCACCTGCCCACAGCCACAGCAGTTGCCAGAGCTACAGCCACTCAGAGCATCCAAGTGCACCGGCTCCCGCAGATGTTGGAGCATGTGCTGCTGTTGGGAAAACCTTCCAGTGCCATATTCTGTCCATGCATGTAACTGCATTGAAGGAAAGTCAGTTATCAGCTCAACAACGCGGAAGTGGACAAAGTGTTTTTTTGTGGGCAATATTCTTTCTTTGTTATTGTGTGTTTGTGTTTCATTTTTGGTTTTGCCTTTTATTTCTTTTGTTTTTAGTAAAAGATGCTACTTTTGTTTCTACTTCCTCCCTTGTGAGCCTCAATTGATTTTCAAATTTATGTCAAGTTCAGGAAAAAGGGGGCCCTCTATGCCATCTAAGGTCCTTCTTCCCTGGAAATACTGTCCTTAACATGAAACAATAATTGGTGCCCAGTGTGTGGCTCAAAAGGAAAAGTAGAGACAAAATAAGCATTCTGAGCAATTTATTTGTGTATTGGATATAGAATCTGATAGGCTTCGTATTCAATTTATTTGTGTTCTTTTAGTACGTACTGATGCACAAGTGTATGCTGTTCATATGTGCTTTTCTTGACCTGGGTACTAAAACCAGGATAGCTGTTGCTATTTCTGAGTTCGTAAGTTCGAACCAGAGTTGTGAATTCAATGCCTACAGGTATCATTTAGAATGTGTTTTCAAGGTTGTCCTCCTGTCCTATCCTAAGCTTTTACGTCCAGGGGTTTAGAGATAATGGCACCCAACCTGGTGGTGAGGGGAAATGCACCGGAGTGTTTGTTTCCAAACTTGCACCTAATTTCCCTTCAGGTCCACTACAACAGCTTTTGGGAAGTTTAAATTCTCTCTTGATGCCAGAGATACCTTACTCTTTGTGCTACATCTACAAGTTTGCATCATTATGGCCAACCTTATGTATGAGGTTGGGGCCAGGATCCTTCAAGGACATGTCCAGAAGTGCACCCCAAGTTTTTAGTGGTATGGGTTGTGGGAGAACATGGGTAAGTTCTTGGAAAACTGTTCTGCTCAAAAGACATGGAAGTTTATCCTTGAACAACTCCAGGACCCCATGAAAGTAATGAGATCTGTGAAGGAGAGATGCTGTGGTAGATCTGTGGAGGGGCACCTCATAGTTGCACACAGGGAATGCCACTTTGGCCACTGCCTACCAAAAGCTGCTCAGTATGGTGCAGCACTGCCAGGGCAAAGAGAGTAAAACACCTGATGTCATGGTGACTCCAGAAAAACAGTCCAAGCCAATAGAAGTTGCCTCTTTCAAAAAAAAGAATTATAAGACCAAATCAGTTCATCTGGTGCATTACAATGGGGATGCGGCACCCTCACAGATGGCAGACTCAGAGTCAATCACTGAATCCCTATCATTTGATAATCTCTGCAATTTGCGGAAGGACATTACTTGACGCCCAAGAGAGCCCATTTTGGCCTACTTGATCTGAGTTTGTGATCTTGTGGGTGAAGGAGTGCAACTTGATGGTACCAAAGCAGGGTTTTCAGGATCTCTGGCCCAGGATGTGGGTATTGAGCAGGCATTCATGAGGGAGTCACAACACCTTTATCTCTGGGTGCAGCTTCTAACATGTGCAAGCGGTTTGTTTACAGGGATGGCTTGCAGGAGCATCATTGTAAAAAGGCCTGGAAGACCATGGAGGAAGAGATGCAATGCCTGAGAGAAATGGCATTGTTGGAGGTACTTTTTCATAGGGGATGGGCAATCCAACAGCGACCCTGACCACGTCAGGTGCACATTGCAGATCTGGTAGAGTCTTAGATGCTAGGGGCCATCTGTATACTCCAGTTTCCTGGTGTCAATGAATTTTAAGGAAAACTAAGAGACAGTGGGCTCTATAACGAGTAAACTCAGCACATACAATAACACTGTCCATGCCTTGGGGTCCCTATGTCCATGGGCCCATACCTCTACTGTAGAGACTTTGGTTAAGAGTCTCAAGGCACTGACTAGAGGTAAAAGACAAACAGAAAAAAACTCAGAGAGGAGGTTAATGGAGGTCCATGTCTTGCCAGTGCAGGCTAGAGCCCCTGCCACCTGGAACAGGCAGACACAGCTACGGAGAGGGGGCACACCACACAGACAAACCTGTGGTTCTTTCTACATGAGCATCAGGAAGACATGAAGAAGTGGGATGGAAAACCCATGTATGTTTTATCGGCATGGGTACAAGAGTTAAAAGAAAAAATTACTAGAGGAAATTCCATGAGGATGGATGTAGCTCCAGTCTCTTGTGGGCAAGTCCCTCGACAGAACTGGAAGGGCGATAACATGTCTGCTCCATCGGAAGGGACATCCTGCATGTATTCACAGGAAGAAAGCTGTGACTGACAAGATCAGTATTAGAGGGGTGCTGCCTCTAGCCAAGTAGAGGCACGGGACAACTGTGTCTATTGAACAGTGTGAACTTGATGGCCTGGCACATCAGACCCAGAAGAATACAAGGCTTTGGTTGATTCTGGTGCGCAATGCACTGTAATGCCATCAGGGTGCGTGTGGACGGAATCTATTTCAATTGCTAGTGTGACAGGAGGTTCCCAAGAGCTGGCAGTGGTGAAAGCTGAAGACAGCTTGACCTGGAAGGACTAGGAGAAACACCAATTGTGAATGGTCCAGACACGCCATGTATTCTGGGCATTGAGTGTCTCAGAAATGGGTACTTCAAAGACCCAAAATGACATCGATGGGCTTGTGGGATAGCTGCTGTGGAGACAGAAAGGATTAAACAGTTGAATGCATTGCCTGGCCTCTCAGAGAGTCCTCCTGCTGTGGGACTGCTGAAGGCTGAGGAACAGCACGTGTCAATTACCATCACAACAGTGCATCATTGGCAATACCGAACAACCATGANGCGGAAGTCTGAGGAACCGCACGTGTCAATTACCATCACAACAGTGCATCATTGGCAATACCGAACAACCATGACTCTGTGATCCCCGCACATAAGATGATCCACAAACTGGAGAGCCAAGGGGTGGTCAGCAAGACATTCACCCTTCAACAGCCCCATGTGGCCCGTGTGTAAGTCTAATGGAGAATGGACATTGACTGCAGACTATTGTGGCTTGAATGAAGTTACCCCATCACTGAGTGCTCCTATGCTGGACATGCTGGAGCTTCAGTATGGACTGGGGTCCAAGGCAGCCAAATGGTATGCCACTGTTGACATTGCTAATGAATTTTTCTCCATTCCCTTAGTGGCAGAGTATAAGCCGTGGTCTGCTTTCACCTGGAGGGGTGTGCAGTACACCTGGAATTAATTGCCCCAGGGGTGGAAACAGTCCCACCATCTGTCATGGACTGATCCAGGCTGCACTAGAGAAGGGTAAAGCTCCAAAACATCTGCAGTACTGTGAGGACATCATTGTAGGGGGGAACACAGCAGAAGAATTCTTTGAGAAAGGAGAAAAGAACACCCAGATTCTCCTGGGAGCCCGTTTTGCCATCAAATGAAGGTCAAGGGACCTGCCCGAGAGATCCAGTTCCTGGAAGTGAAATGGCAAGACAGACGATGTCAGATTCCGACAGAGGTAATGAACAAGATCACAGCGATGTCTCCACTGACCAGCAAGAAGATTTCCCAGGTGTCAAAAGTTTCTGGACAATGCATGTCCCAGAGTACAGTCAGATCATAAGCCCTCTCTACCTGGTAACCTGCAAGAACAATTTCCACTGGGCCCCCAAACAGCAACAAGCCTTTGAACAGATCAAACAGGAGATGGCTCATGTGGTAGCCCTTAGGCCAGTCAAGACAGGATTTGAAGAATGTGCTCTACTCTGCAGTTGGGAATAATGGTACTTCCTGGAGCCTCTGGCAGAAGGTGCCTAGTGAGACTCAAGGCCTTGGATTCTGAAGCCAAGGCTACAGAGGGTCTGAAGCCAACTACAGCCCAAAAGAGAATGAGATTCTAGCCACGCAGAATTCTAGAGTATGAAGGAGTTCGAGACACCTCAGAGGTGACTGGCACAAAAGTACAGTTCCTTCTGGCACACTGACTACCAGCGCCAGGGTGGATGTTAAATGAAAGGTTCCCTCCACACATCATGTCACTGACGCTACATGGAGTAAGTGGATTGCTTTGATCACATAGCATGCCCCTATTGGAAATCCAAACTGCCCTGAGATCTTGGAGATAATCACAAATTGGCCTGAAGGTGAGAACTTTGATCTGGCAGATGAACAAGAGGAAGAGCAAGTGATATGTGCTGAGGAAGCTCTATGACACAATCAACTATCAGAGGGAGAAACATGCTACACTTTTTTCACTGACAGTTCCTGTTCCATTGTAGGAACAAATTGAAAATGGAAAGCAGCTGTATGGAGTTCCACACAAGTCGCAGAAGCCACAGAAAAACATAGTGGATCAAAGTCCATTTGCAGAACTGAAAGCCGTCCTGAGAGAAGTGGCCAAGGCTTTACCTCTACACTGACTCATGGATGGTAGCCAATGCTTTGTGGGGATGTCTGGACAAAGGGAAGAAGGCCCTTGGAATGTGGAAGAAAACCCACTTGGAGTGCTGAAATGTGGCAAGACATTGCTGCTTGCGTAGAGAAGCCGATGGTGAAAGTCCACTATGTGGAGGCACATACACCCAAAAACCAAGCTCATGACGAACATCACAACAAAGAACAGGCAGACTGAACTGCCCAAGTCAAGGTGTTACAGGTAGATTTAGACTGGCAGTACAAGGGAGAGGTGTTCATAGCTTGATGGGCCCATGATGTCTTAGGTCATCAAGCAAGGGATGCCACCTACAAGTGGGCACGAGACCAAGGGGTGAATTTAACCATGGACACTATCTCCCAGGTTATCCACAATTGTGAGACATGTGCTGCAATAAAACAGGCTAAGAAAGTGAAACTTCTGTGGTATGGTGGGAAGTGGAGCAAGTATAGATATGGAGAGGTCTGGCAGACTGACCATGTCACAGTGCTGCAGACCCACATAGGTAAGTGCTATGTGCTCACCATGGTGGAAGCAATCGTCAGGTGGTTAGAGACACATCTGATGTCTCATCTCACTGCCCAAAACACCATCTTGGGCCTGAAAAAACAAGTCCTGTGGTGACATGGCACCCCAGAGCAAATTGAGTCAGACCATGGGACTGCTTTCAAGAGTAGCCTAGTTACCACCTGGGCTAGAGAGATAGTACTGAGTGGGGGTATCATATTCCCTGCCATGCACCAGCCACTGGCAAGATTGAACAGTGTAATGGACTGTTGAAAACTACTTTGACGGCAGTGTGTGTGGGGACTTTCAAACACTGGGATCAACATCTAGGAAAGGCTACTTGGTTAGTCAATACTAGAGACTCTGTCAGTCAAGCTGGCCCTGCCCAATCAGAGTCCCTTCATACCACAGATAGAGATAAAGTATCTGTTGTGTACCTGAGATGTATGCTAGGGAAAACAGTCTGGATCAGTCCTGCCTCAGGCAAAGGCAAATGCATTTGCTGGATTGGTTTTCCTCAAGGACCTGGGTGCACGTGGTGGGTCATGCAGAAAAATGGAGAAACGTTGTATACCTCATGAGGACCTGATTTTTGGGTAAACTGTCTATAATGCTGCATCTGTATGTATATATATTTGTAATGTGTCTATAGTTGAAGTAATGGATGCATGTATATAGCTGAAAAGTTAAAATCTGATATAGCATGTTGGTATGGAAAATTTTGGAGTGGATAATGTTATATTTTTAAAATCCCTGATTGGTTTTCCCATTGCCACTATGCAAGAGCACTTGGCAAAAATGAGAAAAAAACAGAGAGCACCAAGCCTAAGCCTGCTCCCTGCCACCTTCCCCAGGGAATGGGCACCACCGCTTTAAGGTGGGTGCCACCACGGGACCAGCGGTGGCAGGGGAGATCAGATCCTGCATGAACTGATACAAGAAAGGAAGGATTAAAACGGAGAGCTGTGCCCACCACAGCTCTCTCGCTCTCTGGCACAGACACATTGCAGAAGTTTCCCCAGCTCCCTGCTGCCTGTGTCCATTGCCACAGCAGCTTTTGGTTCTTCTGCCTGGCATTCCAACAAGGAGCTGCCTGCAGGGATTTGGGAAATCTCTGCCTGGCTTCTGCAGCCTCCACGTCAGCTTTCTGTCATGGATCTGGCTGTGCTTTCCAACACCCTGAACCTACCACTGCAGCGATGTCTTTGGCAGCTCCAGCGCGGCTCTACCACTTCCTACTTGCTGTAGCCATCTGCCTTGTATGGCACTGCCTTGCCATGCTGACCTGATGCTTTCCCACGCTCACTGGACCCACACTGACCCTCCCTGCAGTCCCCACATCCACCTGCCCACAGCCACAGCAGTTGCCAGAGCTACAGCCACTCAGAGCATCCAAGTGCACCGGCTCCCGCAGATGTTGGAGCATGTGCTGCTGTTGGGAAAACCTTCCAGTGCCATATTCTGTCCATGCATGTAACTGCATTGAAGGAAAGTCAGTTATCAGCTCAACAACGCGGAAGTGGACAAAGTGTTTTTTTGTGGGCAATATTCTTTCTTTGTTATTGTGTGTTTGTGTTTCATTTTTGGTTTTGCCTTTTGTTTTTAGTAAAAATTGGTAGGTTTTTTCCTACTTCCTCCTTTGTGAGTCTCAATTGATTTTCAAATTTACATTAAATCTGAGAAAAAGGGGGCTCTCTATGCCATATAAGGTTCCACTTCCCTGGAAATAGTCTTTAATACAAGATAAGAGAAATTTATTTTGAAAAGACTTATTTATCTTACAAGACAATATAGTAGTCAGTTTAAAAGCTAAGATGTACAATAGCTTTGAAGAGTAAATCTCGTATCTACAGGGGTTTTTTTGTTTTTTTTTTTTTTAGTTTTAATGATGTCTGAGTTTGTTCTCATGGTACAATCACATCACTTAGAATCCTTCCTCAGTACTTCTTGTGCCTGTAACAGGGACATCCTCCATCAGTTGAACCTTTGCCTTCTGCCTCAAATTCTGAGCTGTATCAGAGTTGAACTCTTTTGTCATTGGGGACAACTACATCTTACAAAAAGAGTTAAATAGACACTAGTGGAAAATTGTGACTTCTCTCAAAAATGCAATCCACTGGTTCTTTATTCATGCATATCTTTTAAGAGAATATTGAATAGCCTCTTCATTAATTAGCACACTCAAGAGAATCAGCAGTACAAATGATGAAAAACACAGATCTGGATACCTTTCATCAGCAAAGCTACAAGACATTGGTATTGAAAGCTATAATATTCATATACATATATGCTAATCATAAGAGTCTAATGATTATAAACTAATAGTACCATTATCTTCTCAAATAAGAGCAAGCTTTTTCCAATTAGCATTTTGTTTGATAGAAATCTCTATATAGTCACAATTCAACAGCTAAGGTCCCAAAATTTGTGAATATACTTTTACAGCCTGGGCATGCCATTCAAGTTTTGCCAAAAGAAAATGGTAACAACATTGTCAAGGAGATCTCAATAAAGAGAGGTCATTGTCCTCTGAAGTATTTTGTTGTTGATGTTACTGAAAATCATTCTGTGCGATCCAGAAGATTCTCTTGGGGGAAGGGATTTTAACTGTGTTATAGATGTGGTGAAGTCTGATGTGACGCTGGCTAAAGAGAGGCCATGCAGAAAATGTGTATGAGACAGAAGCCAACATGCAAGCCACAAAGCAGTGTCTGGTGCTTCATGCAGCAAAGACATTATTTCAGAAGAAAAAAGCTTATTTTTGAAGGAAAACAAATCACTCTCCTAATTTTTGAAGGGGGTGGCAATGAACAAGAATACTTATCCGCAAAAAGAAAGAAAACAAGGAGACAGTTATCTACACCATGCAATGCTCAAATATCTGCTTTTTTTTTAATACTGCATCTATTTAATATAAAATATGGAATGACTGCCCACTGAACAGGGGCCGTGCTCCAGATTTGAATTTGTAATGTCTTAACAAAACCCAAAGAACAGTAAAGTATATTCTTAAATTAAAATGGACACTTAACATACTGCACACACATTAATGCCCCCAAATTCACCTGTATACAGACCTTCACAGCAATCTTGCCACATTCTGAGGTCCACTTTAGGAATATCTTCACAGCTACTATATCCATGTGGAAATTCAGCCACCTTAAAGACATCATGTTGTACCCTGGTTATGTTGTCACCATTATCACACAAAACTCTGGCAAGAGATATCTGCTTGATCTGAGTGAGCTGAGCAGGCGTGAACACACCCGGGTTCTCATACCATAACCTGTAATCTCAAAGAAAAGACAAGTTTGCTAGTGAAAAAAACCAAAACAGGCAGTTTTCCAAAGGTACTTCAGTACTGTGTTCAGGACAAAATAATTATTTCCTAAATCCTGTTCTCAACTTTACATTGTATCAAGGGAGTGATCCAGATGTCAAAATATCTGGTATCACTCCAGCCCTACTTAGTGCCATGCTGACAGTCTGAAAGGGCTGAAATCTTTGTCAAATTCTTTGATATCTCATCTAGTCTAACTTAAATGTCTTGGGTATCTTTGGACATCCAAAATGGCACTAGACTATCAAATCCAAGGTTCTTTTAAGGTAGAGACTTAACTGACCATAATTTCTTTCTTTGGGCAACTTTCTCATGGGTATGCAGATATTTTGATGGAATTGTTAAGATTAGAAGAATAGTTAATCTATACCTAGTTTATTACCAAGGTAAGTGAGATGATTGAATTTACTAATGAATTTTTTTTCTGCTAAAACTATTTTAATGACTATACTGATTCAAGGACTCCAATATATGCTCAGTTAATTCATTATACTCAAGGAGGAAACACTGTTTTCAAATAATTTGTTTTTCATATAGAAATGGCTAAAAGCCTGTTATCAATAGCAAATATAAATAATACATTACTATGAAAAGCAAGACTTCAATGGAAAAAATGTGTTAAGCTGTCTAGGATTTGAAAACATTTTATACTATTCTAACATTTAAGAGCTTCTCATTGTGATATTGTTTCTGCCTCACAAAACTGTAGAGAATTCAGAGGCTTTCAACTTTATGAAAAATCAAACCCAATTTTATAGTAAACTTACAAGAATGGTCAACAAATTTCATTTTACCTACTTAGTGTATCATTTTCATAAGGCATTGGACAGTGGCCAATGAATTTCCAAGTGCTAGGATTAGATTCTGAAATTTCCATCTTGACATGAAATTAGGCTCCCTTCAGACATCACTCCATTTCCATGCATAGGCACATTTGGTTTGCATGGTGTTGTCACCTTTGATCCTCTGCCCATTGTAAAGGCTTTTCAATGAAGTGAGAGTTGCTTTCATTACGTCTAGGAATATTATACTATTTGCTGGCATGTTGCTTCAAAACATTTGTATTCCTTGGACAGAGGAATCCCATTTCCTAAACATTCATTTTTTTCCTATAGTTCCTAAATGTTGTTTCAGAAAAAAAAAAAACCAAACCAACCAAACAACCAAACAAAAAAAAAACTCCCCCCTCAACATAACCAGAAAAAAAAGTGTTCTTGCTGAAAAAACACAAACAGATACACACACACAAAAAACCCCCACCCAAACACCAAAACCAAAATCAGTATCAATATCCTGTTGTGACACAAATAGGTACTTGTCACCAGCAACCCGGTGATAAGCATACATATATATGGCATATATGTCTTCTTTTACCCTCTCTGCCTTCAGGTTTGAGAGTTCTATGCTTCACAGTTTAATTTTTAAACAGATTTTATGTAAGAAAGTTTGGGGTTTCTTTTTAAAAAACACACAGAAAGGTTCAGGTTATTGACTACAGGAATAAAGAAGCCTTTATCACATCCTATGAAGTAATTTGATAACTTAAATAAAGAAAATAAGGTTAAATAAAGTGAATAAAATCTAATTTCCTAATTCTTCCTCTATTTCCCTTTCATGAGGATGGGATTAATCAGGCTAAGTCTTTTTACACCCATGCCATGATAAAAACAGGATTATAGGTCAAAAATTATGTTAAAATGAGGGAAATGTTGGTTTTCAAATACCAAATGAGTATGCTGAAAGTGTGTAAAGGAGATCAGGCTGCTGTGACAACAGCAATGAATATTCTCTTATTTCAGGTACTCTAGAAACAGAAAATGAGAAATTGCTTACAATGTGCATGTAAAACAATAAAAAACTATTATCAAATTGTATTCTTTGGGTTAACCGGTCTGTTTCTAACACTCCTTTGGTGCACAGACTGCTTGTATTGAAGTATGAATAGGGATTATATAAAGAGTGATACTTTTCCAACATATGCTTAAGTAACAGAGATGGTGAAAGCACCTCAACAACCACAATTTCTTTGCCAATAAAATAACTAAATAACAACGAAAGGAGATAAGTATCATCCACTTCTCAAAAAGGTAAGCGACCCCTATATCTGGTAAAAGGAAATTCAGCATGTGTTGGCTGTTATGCTTTTTTGGGGTCAGTATAACATATTCATGAAAAGTAACAGATTTTAAAAATAATCATGGCTTCTAACAATGTTTGCAACTTGTATTCTTCATCTTTTCAACTATATTTTAAAATCATAAATGAAAATAAAATGGAATTTCATTTGGAAAAATGACAGTGAAATTGTTATTAAGCATCCTTAACTTAAAATTAATTTTGGTTTCCATGTTTTTTCAATTTACCTGTCTCCATCCCGAATACGTCTAAACTGTGTGCTTAACAGACACATCAAAGTTGGCCCCAGTCGGCTCCCTGGAACTAAGTCTTCTACCATTAGAGCAGGAAATAGGTCTATGTTCAGTGGGGAACCATACAACCTATAAATTGAAAAACACAAATATTGAATAACAAGTATTTTACATTTACAAAACAATCGGTATGTGATGAATTTAAAGAGATATAAATAAATCACAGTAAAAATGCCAGTGATAGTGTTGCATCCTCTGTGAACAACCTGTGGGCATACATGCAAGAAATCCTGCAATGTATGGTATATATGTCTGTAACACCACAGGGGTCTGCAAGTCTACCCCACGATTTCCTTTCTCCTAGTAGTTTTTTCCTAATTTCGTGGAATTGTTTCTTTTTTATAGCTTCTATTTCCTGCCCCTCTGTACACACTTTCACTGTAGCTGAGACTCATTTTCTGTATTTGATTTTGTGCTGATCAGCTAGGGTGGCAGGTAGCTAAAGACTTATTTTCAAACACTGAAGCTCTAAAGAAGAACAGATTACTGGTAGTGAAGGACATCCACATGACACTACAGTGAACAATACTCTACTTTGTTTTACTGAATGGGATGAATGGAACTGAACATACTCGAATGAGAATGGCATTAAAATGAAATAGCACTCATATTTAACAGCATTTACAAAACCAGGCATTTCAAATAATCTCATGAACACACACTGTATATATTGTCTTCTTATTGTTCACAGAGAAATGGAGAAATTATCTGCCTGTGGAAGTTTTTAACGTCTATTTCCTTCAACTGATAGAAGTTCCTTAAAATACCCCCTGAAGTCTTTCTTAACAAATATCTTCTTCTAGATAAGACATTTAGATCTAATTTTGCATGCACATTTAGACAATTGACTGTTTTTCTTCACCTCAGGCTCACCTGCTAAGTTTCTCCCTGATTTCAGGATTCTTAATTTCATTTTTCAGATCTTCAAAAGTCTGAGCTGAAGAAAGATTACAGTAAACTCTAAAATCATGGTAGGGAGGAATTCCATGATCTCTGCCTCTCTGAATATTCATAGCTGCCAGATCTAAAGCCACAGTACGTGCCATGGAGAAGAGTCTTTCTGTTAATTCTGTATTGAGTAATTGTGACGGGACACGCATCTTACCAGCAACACCAAAAAATCCCCTTAGAAGCGGATCAATGCCTCCTTCATTTACAATCCGAAATGGAGAGAAGAATGCCTTATGAAGAGGTAGATGGCCTTGTGGAATAGGTTCAAAGTTTTCATCCAGTCGATACAGAAAAGGATTAATGAGTGTGTGACCAAACCTAAAAGCGGCAGTTGCAAACTCATTAGTTATGCCAGAATTAACACTGGGATCATAACCCTTATATTCGCCAAGCATCTTCATGCCTACCTCTCCAAAGATCTTAGGGAGCCAGTGGCTAAATGTTATGTGTTGCATTTCTGCACCAACAATTTTGCGTGTTTCGTGATATATTGTGTCACCATCCCAATGTGGATTGAGTTTTAGTAGCTCTGTGGCAATTCTGTTGTGTTCTCTAAACCACAACGTGTGGATGCTGGTAAGACCCAACTGTTCATTAGAGCGCTGATCACCAGCTAAGAAGCAGGGTATTGGGCTCTCATTTTCATCTCTCATACATTCTGTTGGTGGGCCAGTGGCAAATGGAAGAAGGGGCTTGCCAGACCTCTGTACGATGCCCTGTCTCAGAAGACCCCTTTGACTAGCCAAGTCTCTGATTTCTAGTGCTTCATGGTCCGAACTGCCATACACATTCGATGCATCAATGTATGAAGTCAGCTGGTTGATCTGTTCTCGTGGGTACACAGAATTCATCAGGAGAGAAGTCATGCCACTTCCACAAACTGGACTGGAGCGTACAAAAAACATGCAGCGTGCACCATTTCGAACTCTGGGATCATTTGGTGGTATCATGATCGAAAAGCATGGAGGATCATTTGTACAAACAGAACTGCAGTGCTGACCATCTGAAAATCTGGCCTCACTTAGGGCAGCCACGGTGAGGTCAAGGTCATGGTCAAGAAACTGACCCCACTGCATGAGCATGTGAGTGTACTGGTCATCAGGAGTTACTGTTTCCGTCCCAATCAGAGTAGTTGAAACCAAGCGCGGCATTGGGAGTGCGTAACCATTAGACAGCCTCCTGGGTTCGATCCCTCGAGGCAAATTGAATCCATTTTCATAGACTGACTTTAACAGACGTTCAAAAGCTGTCAGAGAAGCACCCCACATGGGATGCTGAAGGTTGTTGCATGTTCCATCATGTGTCCTGTACTTCTGGTGGAAACACATATCTGAGCAGTTGTTCACTCGTCGATGGGCTGTACAGCCTGAGAGATTAGCTATGAGATTCAAGTACTGTGGAGATACAAGGTCATTATAGTGATAACCTGAAACCAGAAAAGAGAAAAAGAGAAAAATCAAAGACTTTATAGACACCATCCCCACAGATCACAAATTTATTTTAAATACATATATTTGAGCATTAGGTCATTTGAGCAAAATTTGACCAGTATTAGGTCAGGAGGAAACTTTCTAAAATGCTAATTCAAGTACAACTTTTACAGAATGATCACAAAAGGAGCTCATTACTTATTTAGTCACTTAAGAGAGCAGAGATACTTTCAGAAATAAAAGCCTCATATTGAGACAAATGGAACATTTTCCCCATGTTAGTTAGTAAAAGCATTTTTAAAACTCTCAGTAACATTTATGTGGACTTTATCTTTTGAGACTTGATAATTCACTAAACATTACTACTTTGTTATCCTTTATTACAGCAAAAGTTGCAGAGTTTTCAGGAAAAAAAAGGTCAATAAAAACTACAAAAGAAAATAACCACCATCAATGTAGTCAAATGTGGAGTGACCTCTAGGACAACTGTGTGGACTAACTCATATTCATATTACCCAGGACTACTTCGTAAATAAAACTGGTGTTTGTGTAGCACTTTGCACAGGTTTCCTCTGCACTCCACACCATTCACCTCTGGGACTAAAACATGCTTAAGAGTTTTCCTGCATTTTTTCTCAATTCATAGAAAAATAATATCTACAAACTATATACTGTAATTCATTAGAACTATGTATTTAGAACATAAAATTAGGGCTATGTTGCATGATCTCTGTTGTGGTATGGCAGCATGTGTAAGGACTGAAGATCATAACGCCTCTTAGTATAATGCTGTGTGACTGCAAATAGAAAAGTCAGTCTGTGCCTTGTCCTTGCTGCATATTAGGAATCATTCCAAAAGTGATTTTTTACCTAATAACAGTTGAATTTAATTTCAGGAAAAACCAAAGTCATTAATTATGGGTATTCTGGTCACATCTACATTATCAGCTTTGGAACAGACCAACTGAAACATGTCTGTAAAGTGAAACATTTGCTGCTGAGAATGACATGCCCATTGTATCCACTGCGGAATAAGAATGGGTTTCCTTCAGATCTTTACTTTGTTCTCCTGGACTGAATGTGGCACTGGACCTGATCTTTCATTTAAGTTGAAAAGAATTCATACTGTTCAAGATCATACCACAAATGTCACCAAAGCACAGTCAGTGAGGACAACCAGGAGATTCACTTCACATGGGAGCTGCTGATCCAAAGCAAAAGCCATTCCTTGCGGGACTAAAGAATATACAGTGTGGATGAATAAGGTTCCAGGATCCAGGGAGTCTGGGAGGTGGAATATTTGGCAGTGTAGGTGTATGTTTAACTGACTAAAAACCATCATACACCACCATGGATCTTAATCTGGAAAGCCTGCAGTCAGGAATAAAACTGAATAGGCAGTATATAGGTAAAAGGAAAAAAGGAAATGAGTGAGTGTATAGTGGTACTGTGTTCCCACATGCTCAAGGGGTTCCCAGCATGATGGCAATCACTCAAGAATATAAACTGAACACAGTTTTGCAAGAGGTCGGTGCAGCTAATTGCACACAGTCGGGAAATGTTACTTTTAGTCCTGAGCTCAGTCCCAGCATGCCTGCAAAGACACTGGTCTTCATCTAAATTCGACACATAAATGTGTGTTAGGCACACTGGCTCTCTGCCAATTTCCACAATGCAGGGCAATTGCAAACAAACCACCTAAAGCCCCACTTTGTCTTTGCCTCCAAAGGGACTGGACTGCTCGCAGCTGCCCAGCTGGGTGGGACAGGTCCTGTACTCAGCCAGGGGAGCTATGTTTTCTCAGCCTCAGGCTATGAGTACTCCACATGGTTTACAAGTCAAAGCAAAGATACCAGACATCTAGTCCTTGCATTAGGCAAAACTAACATGCTCGTGTAGACATACAGAAGTTGTTTTATGGAATATTCCAGACTAGGAAAAAGAAAAGCCACGGAGTAAAACCAGTAAGTGCCACTGGGTAATGCAGCAAAATACATTCTTTGAGGATATTATTGATAGCATATGCTGGCTACCAGGGCTGTTTAATTCTAAAACTACACCCAGAAAACAGATCTTCATTATAATAACATTCCTGTTTAAATTATTTTCATTCATCATGGAGTTCTTTCCTTATGAACATTATTCATTCAAATAAACACTTGTCTGCTGAGGTTATCTTGGTTTTTACCCCCATTTCTGAAACCAAGCTGTGAGGAAAAATTGACTGTGAATCTTTCAGGTGGAATGACCTTCAATACCAATTTAAAATAAAAGGCTCAGCTTCTCCTTTTAGAAGTTCAAGGGGGATGCAATGTCTCATTATGGATTATATTTGATAGCTTTCTGATGCCAGTCTCTAATCCTTAAGTATCCTTCACATTGTAGGCACTAACTTTATCTCTGCTTTTTAAAAGACTGTGTGCTGAGCATTTCCAGTCCTTAGAAACTGGCTAGCTTAATTCACATAATATGCACTACTTTTTTTTTCAAACTGCAAGGAAGTTATTTCATAGAGGCATAGAAATATTGATTAGAAGGGACCTCTTACCCAGATCAAGCTCCTGCTTAAAGCAAGTTTGTCCTCAGCATTAGATTAGCTCAGCTTGATACCTGTCTAGCAGGCTTGAAAACCTTCGAAGGTTGAGACTCCTCAACCTTTCTGGATAAGTTATCCAGAGATTCTCTGACCTTCTGGTGAGAAACTGTTTCCTAACCCAATCTGAACCTCCAAAGCAGAAATTTCTGGCCATTCCCCTTGTTATACAGTCTGGCACTGCAGAGGACAATTTGGCTCCACAGTCTTCCCTTGGGATATTCCAAGGTTTTACATTTAAAAAAAAAGTCTCTGAATTGGAAATTATCGACTTTGTCAACTGTTCCAATGCAAAAGTGTTAAATAACACCTTTCATTGAGCTCTCCATTTTGAAACAAAATTAAATAAGAACAAAAATTACTATTAAAAATCTGAGTATTAGGCTATTCAAATGAAAACAAATTTATTTTAATATTCAAGTTTCCCTAAAAGCCAGGTTTCTGTGGATTCTGTAGGGCTCAAAAGCATGCTCTGATTGTGAACAGAATTTCCAGTATCACAGAAAGTTGTCTGATTTTGTGTTCATTAACTTCTATCTGTGACTTTCATGCCAATTTTTTGTAAACTCTAGGTGTTTCACTATTAGAAATTCTAACGAAAAGTAGTCAACCAGTTCTCACATCACATTTTATATATTGCTAGTCTTGTATTCAATATACTTGCATATGCATCTAATCAGAGAACCAAATCAAATTGGGTTGCTCTTCTAAAACATCAGCGTTCAAAGATTTTTGAAAATGTTTTTGTGGTAAACAACTCATCACAAATGATTAACTCAGCCCCTAATAATGAGTAACAAGAGTCTTTTACTAGCAAGTGCCTAGTTCATGGTCAGAGTTAAAGTTTTCAGAAATTACAATAAATACTCAATTATAAACATCAAAAGGAATACAACAAGAAAAAGTATTTCCTCTAGATTTTCAATGCAGTTTTTGGCTATGTCTCAAATCTCAAAAGCTCTCATTATTTCCAAATTCTTCAGTCCTGTATTTCAAGCCTATCCACACACATATCTACACACATTAGCTGTATATACTCCAGTTAGACTTCATGAACTTGAACTCCAATAGCTAAAAGGCAGAAATTAAACCTCACATTTTTTGCTATTTATAAAAAGCAACAAGAACTGCATTTCTCAATACATCACGTCAGTGTTAAACAAAACAATTAGCTCAGTTTGAGGTGCACTTATAGAATAAGTAGCAAATAATTCTTTGAATACTCTTGCAGTACATGCAGAAACTGTGGTTTATAAAGTATATAAACCCTTCTTGTTATATCATTATTTTTCCCTGCCAAGGCATGTTGATACTAAATGGTTTTTCTTAAAGAAACGGAAACAAAAGACTGCTTATTTTTAGCACACAACAGAAAGGTCTGTTCTACTATGAGACAATGGTCCTAATAAATTAACACATAGGGAGTTAACAAAGAGGATGCATTATGCACTTCCATTATACTAATTTTAACCAGTAGAAGAATCTGAATCTGAACTTTTCCCTAATATGTTAAAGTGAGAAAAAATAAAAACATTCTACTTGGAGATCTCAGAGTTACATCATAATGAACAATGTGCAAAACAAGGACTGAATTTGGTAAAGTTTTGCAAAGTCAAATACTTCACTGATTTCAATATAATGATTCTGCAACTGGGACCAAAACTCACAAAATAAATGACTCCTGAAGTATAATGACTTAAGAAGGCAAATACACTTCAACATAGAAAAATAAGGAAAGAGTACTGACTTGTTCCATTCAGGTCAACCATTAGACCATCTTGTACATGATCTTGAATAAGCTGTAATGTCCTTTCAAATATTTCCCCAGCTCTTGCTTGCTCAACAGTGTATGGGTCCCTTGGGTATCGAAATAAGGCTAGCAAATCATTTGGAGAACGAGGACGACTGATAGATAATTTGGAAAAAAATAGTAAGTGTACACGGGAGTTACAAAACAACAATACTACATAAATCATGTAAATGTTCAGCAACATGATTAGTACATACCTTGGTTATTCATCTCAAAATGGAAGGCAAACCAAAAAGAAAAAAAATTTAATAAAATAATAAACCATTAAATATGTAAATATGTATAAATAGCAATTAAATATTTAGCAGCATTGTAATACACATTATCTCAGCAGATATATGCAGTGCATAGAGATCTCAACAAGAGTGTATAAACAACAGGAATCCTTACATGTTAAACTGTTAGTATTCTCAGAACTAACCAGACGTTAACAATGTCTTTTAAATAATAAAATGGTTTCTTGTTTAAAATAAATCTTCCATTAGTCTAGAAAATTCTTAGAAAATTAATTTTGACTTATCAATACAAAAACCCCAAAGGAGATACCTGTCAAACAGATGTGTACGTGTTGAATTAATTGCTCTGTCAACAGTTGCAATTGCTTCCACAATTGATGTTTGTACAAAAGGATCTCCATTTCGGCTGACATTAGGAACTATAGAAAGAGGAATTCACATTTTATTGTAAAAATGGCCACACACAAAAAGGTTCTTCTATAAAACAGAGTCTAGACACGACATCATTTCAGTTGTACAAAACAAACCTTTGTTCATTAAGCATTAGTTCATCCAAATATAAAATTCTTAACCATTTTGGAATTCTATCAAAGCATATTACAGTAAAACAAAATTCATTTAAAATAGAAGTTAATGTAAGTTTAAAAGTTACCTTGCTTATAGCTCTAAAACAAATAAAGATAAATGCACACAGTGTTTAACTGTCCATTAATTAGACGTACAATTTCAAGTACAGATTATTAAAGAAAAAAAGAATTATTACAAAGGGTTTTCTTCTGATGTAGTGTATTATTAGATTTCAGGTATTGGTATCAAAAGTCTGACCTATATCCATTGAAATCAATGCAGATTTCCCCTTTGATTCAACTAGTACTGAATTAGTATTGAATTCAATGTAAGAATTTAAAGGGCTTACAGGAATATCTTACAAGTAGTACATAACAAATATAATTTACTGTACCTATCTGGTACTGTAAATTAACATCACTTTTCACCCAAGCACAGTATAATAAGCAACACACAATAACTTTAAAGGGGAGTAAATATTTTATTTATTTTAACCACTACTTTGTTTTCTACTTAAAAAGAATGCTTTTAATACTAGGTTAAAAATCACACGCTTAAAAGCTACTTAACAACTACTTAATACTGAAAACTGACTAATGGATAGGCATCTCCCTTTTTATGTAGTGCTCAGTTGAAGCTGGATGTTTGTACAACCTATCTAGGGCTAATAACCTTCCTTTCAATCTGAATGAAGAACTACCAGATCCAGGGGCAACAGCTAACAACTTCCAGACGGTGTTTAGATTGGAGAAGTCACACAGGAAGAAGAGTAAAGTAGGGAAAAAGTCCAAAGCAACTATACTGGAATAAAATCAGCAGATGTACAAAATCAGCTGACATAAAAACTGTTGTTGCAAGTTTTTCATAACCTTTTTTAATTTTCTAGGCAGCTTTTCATTATTCCTTCATAAATGACAGCTCGAACGGTGTCTATAGGAGTTTCATAGTCTAGATCCAGGCAACCAAACTTAACCATTTATACCATCAAATATAACAGTGCCTGGCACTTTACAGCTGTAGGTGAAGCCCCTTTCTGTGCCCTGAGGCCAGACTCAGGCTCCTTACAATCTACTTCCAGCATTCAAAATGAGCTGCCCCTTTCCACGGTGCCTGAGGGCAAGCAGTCTCTGATCTGTCCTAATTACCAACTGTCCTCCTTGCTTGACAGCTTCATTTTCATAGCAACCATACTGAAATATTACCAGATAATACAATTTACAGGTTTGCTACTCTCATTTCCGTTGTTTCAGAGAGTATTTGTGTGCCACAAACCATCTGGATAGTGCTGATTACCTTCCCTAGTGCTGTCTATATGAGATGCAAGCTTTGTGTTCACATGCAGAGCTGTTTTTCTGATTAGTGGTACACCTGGGCTGAATTATAAACCTTGGTCAGACGCTAACTATACCTCACTTGATTTTTGTTTAGACTATTTATTGCTCTCTTTTTAGACTGAGAAATATTAAAAGTTAAAGCTCCTTGAAAGACTAACTTGAACCCAAAGCATAGTTTGTTTTGAAATTTAGCTTCTAGAGACATTCCTATCCTGACATATTCCCATTTTACTCACACCTGTAAGATTATTGATGAAAAAAAAAAAGAGAATTATAGGAAAAAAAATATGAGTTAAAAAAAATTTAATATTTTGTTAACTTTTTTCATCTTACACATTAAGCAACTAGAACAAAACTGATAATCTAACTCATACAGGTATCTTACCATTTACACTAAGCACCATACTAACAGAGGAGTATCCTATGGTATTCCGGGCAACACATTCATATCGACCTTCATCAGCTGTTCCAACATCACGAATGGTAAGAAATCCCTCTGGACTAACATGAAATTTTCCACTCTCAGTTACTTGTACTCCATCCTGCAGGAAAGCCCAAAAGTTCAGTTATTCTAAATACACTTGTTTTCATATACAAATATTTGTAATCATTTTCTCTTCAATTTTATTTTTTATTTTGTATTTCTATTTTGTATCCCAAGATGACAGTCAGATAGATTTAGATAAGCTTATATAGAAAAATCACACATAATTCTAAACTGTACAGTGTATTTCTTTACTTTTAAAAGTACTTCTTACTATGAATAAAGGTATTTTAATAGTTAGAGGTGCTCACTAAATAAAAATCTATGACCCAAAAATAAGATAGCACATCTTGAGGCCATATATATTTAATTTTTCTCAAAAATTAACCCACTTAAATAAATCTTAAAAACTTTATGTGTATCAGTTCTTCATCTGCTATGCATTTAAAAGCTATTTAAGGTTCATAAAATACATATTCTAGTGCTCACTAATTCAAGAGAAGCAGATAATCAGAAAAACTGAAGATCAATATTAGCAACTCATTAATTCACTGGTAACTCTGCTAGTAACTACAGTTTGATATAGCAATTATTACACCAACGAAAATCAAAGCCACAGTGAGGTTACCAGTTACCAAAGTCTGTCCTGGTTGAAGTGTCAACCTAACAGTGTCAAAGGGCTCAGCAGTACAGTATTTTTTATTGTTTTATATCTACAATATCATTGATAGTGTGAGTATTAACAGGATATTTACACAGAACTGTCACTAAATACACAGACCTTTTACAGCATATATTATGAATTTTAGCTGATCTGTAAAATAATTTGCATAACTACATATGTATATTTATCCATATAAAACTCAGGTTTAATATCTATACACATGCTCTGTATTAAAGACTTACTGATTGAACTTCAGGTAATGTTTTCAGACACCAGAGAAAGTAATAATTTGACAATGTGCATTTTAGACAGCTAATTCTGAAGAGAGAAAAAAGCTACTGCCTTTCTGCAATAACTGAGTATCTAGTACCTTATTCCATGTAATGACTGGCTCTGGCTCTCCTTGAGCACTGCATGGGATCTGCACATTTGTGCCAACCTCCACTGTCATGTCACTGGGAACACTGGCAAATACAGGAGTCACTAAAAAACCCAAATGATATATTCATAAGGTACAAAATACAACTTGTATAAAAGATGATCTAAAAAGACATCAGCACTCTTTATCAGTTACTGAACATTTCTTAATCTATAACACTATTCTATCCCCAAGTTTTTAGTTTTAGTTGCTTCTATGTCTTAGAGATTAAATTCCTTTATCCTGGAGAAACTGGCTTCCCATGGTGTGGATGAGTATAATCTTTTTGAGTTAAAAACTGGCTGGATGGCCAGGCCCAGAGAATGGTGGCAAATGGAGTCACATCCAGTTGGTGGCTAGTCACAAGTGGTGCTCCCCAGGCTCTGGCATACTGGGGCCAGCCTGTTTAATGTCGTCATGGATAATCTGGATGAGGGGATTGATGGTACACTAAGCAAGTTCTCAGACAATACCAAATCAAATGGGAGTGTTCCTCTGCCGGAGCGTAGGAAGGCTCTGCAGAGGGATCTGGACAAGCTGGATTGATGGACTGAAGCTATTTGTACGAGGTTCAACAAGGCAAAGTGCTGGGTCCTGCACTTGGGTCACAGTGACCCCACACAGCGCTACAAGCTGGGGACCGAGTGGCTGCAAAGCAGCCCAGTAGAAAAAGACTTGGGTGTGCTGGTCGACAGCAGCGGAACATGAGCCATCAGTGTGCCCGGGTAGTCAAGAAGGCCAGTGGCATCCTGGCTTCTATCAGAAAGAATGTGGCCAGCAGGACCAGGGAAGTGATTGTCCCCCTGTACTCAGCACTGGTGAGGCCACACTTCAAATCTTGTGTTTAGTCTTGGGCTCCTCACTACAAGAAGGACATTCTGGAGAATGTCCACAGAAGGGCTGATAACAACTGACAGGACAAGAGGAAACACCCTTAAGTTGCACCAGGGGAGGTTTAGATTAGATATTAGGAAAACATTTTGCATAAGATGGGTTGTCAAGCACTAGAACAGACTGTCCAGGAAAGTGGCAGAATCACCATCCCTGGAAGTGTTCAAAAATATGTGGATATGGCACTTAATGACATGGTTTAACAGTGAACATAGTGGTGGTGATACACTGACAGCTGGACTTGATGATCTTAAAGGTATTTTCCAACCTTAATGATTCAATGACTATTTTCCTGATGTCTGCTTCAGGACAATTTTAAAGTACTCTTAACTTCTAACATAAAAGGCTAGTACTTGCCAAAATCACATGAGTTCCATGAATTTAGAGCTCTAAAAAATTTTCTGTTAATAGCTAAATCTGTACAAAGTCATCAGAATGAACATTCCATTAACTTCTTTCATCTACTTTTAATTTTTTAAGTAGCAACAACAACAATTTCTTAGATGATAAAAGCAAAACCTTCCACAACTCATTCAACTGTGAGTCACCCGGCCTGACCTGCTGAGGCACTGTCTTGACAGAGTTCCTACCTCCCTGACACCGAAGAGCCTTAGGCCTTAAACCATCAAAAAATCACCTCCAATTCTAAAGACAGAGTACATTGTTAATTAAATCCAGTGGGAAGAAAATTAATTAATTTTGTAATTCTAATTTTCTCTAAATCCAGATTAACACTTGGCACTCAGATATCATTCTAAGTACCCACAAGATTATAAAGACATTAAGAATAGTATTTCTGCTGCAATGTATCAGTATTTTGGGGGGAGCGGGAGAGGTCACAGGGCTGTTCTCTTAGAGAGAAGGATTTGGCTGCACAGCATGCATTTATAGTACTAGCCAGATCTGGCCCTGCTGTTAAACTGTTTGCAAGCAAATGGCAGTCAAGGACCAGAAACCATTGCAAATAAGGCATCCAGAGGCATGTGTTCAGCACTGGGAGGTTGAGAGAGTCTGGCTCTATGGATGTGAGCCACATCAGATCAGCAAACAAGCCTGGACCATTAAGCTGTATTCATTGACACAGACTTAGTCCCAGTGACCACTGACTAGACATTCCTCAGACAAATAGTCCTTTTGTTAGAAACTCAGAACCAAAAACGTTCTCTTCTTGCGCAATTGACAACAGCAATGCAATTAATCTATGGAGAGCTTCAGTTGCAGGCTATATATTCAGCCTTCAATCTTGCATTTATTGTCTTCTAGTGACTGGATTTTGCAACCTAAGTTGCACAAAAATAGTTTTATTAAACTTTACTCACACTCAGTGAAGTTTAATAAAGCTAGAAAGCTTTAAAACTTTTTTAAACTGAGATTTGCTTTATATAATTTTAATCAACAATTTTATATAGGTAAACAAATTATCTCGATTTGGACAGTCCATCTCCTAGTAGTACTGTTAACTAAGAAAAATCAATGGAATTTTTTTCTGACAAATTTCTCAGCTCAGGAAGGCATTTGAGCCCCTTTTACTAAAATACAGTTTAAAATTAGGTCACTAAGAAGAAATGTTTTGAATTAAATGGTTAAGCTAAAATTTAGTTAAACATCAAAGTACTTAAATAAATTATCAGTGTTAATAGGATTAAAACTTATCCTAGAAGTAGCTTATTTAGAATTTACTTGAAGAGAAGCATAAAAAGGAGTTTGGGGTTGGTCTTTTTAGGGATTTTTTTGTGTCAGTTTAGTTTTAGGAATGACTTTTCTTTGTGAAGTTAATTCTGCTGCTGTAAAATAAAATGGTCTGTTCATGGAGATAAAATATTATGTGAATAACACTATTTAATTAACAGCAGACAGCCTCAGCAGAAACTAGGCTTTTCACAAAACATTTTCCCAAGCACAGGAATACTGGCATCCTCAAAGGAAAACCTCCACTCTTTACCAAAAATAAAAGTAAATAAGATAAACCTCTTTCCCAGAAGACAGACTGTTCTAAAGGAACAAATGTACAAATATCAGTATCCATACATGTTATTTACTAAAAACCACCTGGGATCTAAAAATAGATAAACTCAGAAACAATCACACACAGTACTGTGCTTTTTATTGTAAGCTTAAGTATTTTCTTTCTTTTTTCCCACCTCAGCAGCTGTACATAGAGAGCATACCTCTAGGCTGTACAGTCAGGTATACAACGATCCGTTGAGATCCAATAATGTTGACAGCTTGGCATTCATACTGTCCCTGGTCATGCAGAGCAACCCTGGAAATCCTTAGGGTTCCAGAGGATAGAACTAAGTGTCTTCTGTCAACAGACAACTGGCCTCCTGGAACACACAACAACAGCATTTGCTGTTTAGAGCAACAAAGTCTCTTTGTGTCAGAAAAAGAGAAACCCGGAAGATCATAAATTTGACAAAACACTGGAAAAAATTAATGTTTCTTAAAACAAACCCAAAAACCAACAAAAGAAAACCTTTACTTCTCAGATGATAAACATGAAAGGCAAAGAAATTATACATGTGGACACAATCATAATCCTGATCTTTTCTCTGTCTGTGGTAGAAATAAATATTTTCATTTAAGGAGCGTGATAAAGCATCCAAATGAGAAGGCATAAGAACACCAACATGTGTTACTGCTCATTTCATATTACTGCCATGTGTGTAAGACACAGTTCATCTTATGTGCCTAAGTCATGTAGGAAATCCATAGAAAAATATATACAGCCCTGAAAAAGTCAAATATAACCAAAATGAACACCCATCAGTGTCTGTACCCTATCCTTCCTTTCTGGACATTTCATTTGATTGAAGAAGTCTCTGTAGAGGGAGAAATAGGGACATTATCAGCATCAAAATATCTACCATAATCAAGAATTTCCTCAGAGTTGTTTTACCTGCTAGAGCTATTTCATTTGAACCAAGGGGAATGTTTGCTTACTGATAAAACATCCACTACAATATTTCTTCTTGTTGGATTTGGCTTTATGCCTTTAGAGCCATAACTTGATAAAACAGTCATCAGAGTGCATCCCAGTGCTCCTGTCAACATGCATTAAGGGACAGAGATGTTCATATACTGATGCTGGACTGTTCTGGTTTCTGAAGTGAGCACGTCCCACCTAATTTCAGATCTCCAGTTAATGACAGCCATCTCTTTTTCTTCTGGCATACACCAGCAGTGACAGGCATTGCCACATGTGATTTGCCCCATATTTCTTAAACATTTATTACTAGGAGTTTGTTATGGATACATGTATTTTAGTGACTCTTTTTTACTGAATAATGAAATCTGCTTGGGCAGCAAGCTTCTGTGGGACACCTTGTCCTTTCTAGCTAAATGAGAAAATAATGAGCTCTGCTTCCTTCAGAGACTGAAGCATCTAAACAAATATATGCAATTTCTTTCAATACGTGAGTGATTCCAATATAACAGTTAAACTACTCTAGTAGTTTAAAAGTAAGAACAGAACACCCTTACCTCCTTTAGTCCAGGCAATAACAGGCTGGGGATAACCCTGGGCTTCACAAGGGAAGTCGACAGTTTGTCCTTCAATCACTGTTTTGTCTTGAGGAGTGACAGTAAACTGAGGTAGAGCTACAGAAGAGAAAATAAGGCCAGTAAAAAAAAAAAAAGTACAACTGTCTGAAATTATGTATCATTTCCTGTGTGAGTTGAATAGTTCACGTTGGTGGGAAGAGAGATGCTAATGGGACTCTTATATTGTGACCGGTATAGAGGGGAGTGTTACAGCAGCCACTTGTGCAAAGGAACTTCTCCCTGGAGTCAGTGAAGTTGTGTGGGATCTACTGTCATAGATCCAAAATAAGAGCTATGGTAAGACTTGTAGAATCAAACACAGAGTGTTCCCTGGATCAAAAATATCTTCTTTTCTTTTTCTCAAAACTCCTCAGCTAAATTGTGAAGAAAATGCAATATATTCAAAACTATCCCGAGCTGGTTGCTTTCTTCTACACACTGAAGCAAAGCAGTGAGTGGCATGTGGGCCAGTTTCTGCAGTAACACTGTGCACTACCAGTGCGAGAAGTGATTTGCTCAGCTTTCAAAATGCAATCATCTATTGCTGCATAACAAAAGAACAAACCACACAGACAAGTTGCTTTATATAGCTTTTGAACTCATTAAGAAAGTATTTGTAACCTAAACTGTTTGCCTAGAGATTTTAACATGAGAACAGAAGCAAACATAAATGTAAAGGTTACTCAAAGTATTTTGTAACTAAAATTTTCATGCTGCAAGTATTAGCCAAAAGTATTATTTATATACACAGGAGACTTTTGACAGATTGTTCTCGAATACTTTATAATCACAGTAATGACATACAATACCAAAATTATTGCAATCACCATAACTTAGAGTACTTCAACTTTTGCTTGCAAAAAAACTATGCTAATGCCTCAGCTGGCAGAATGATAGTTTCTATCAAACTCAACAGAAAATATTCCCACAGTCATCAAAGTGTCATAAAGAAAATCAACACAGATATTTATTCCAAACTCTGCGGTCTTGAAGGGACATGGGTGCGGAGTGCTCACACTCCGAGGGATGAAGTAGAAAAAGGGGTTTGTTATTGAAATGGTGCCCAGCTTATATAGGATCAGTAGGGAAGATTAAGCTGTCCTTCCACAGCTGGTATCTCTCTCCTCCAACAGAACTCCATTTCTAGTACTCTGCTGTGTTTCAGAAAAAAGTTAATCCTCCAAAAATTTGACACTGCTTGTTTGACCCTCCATGCAAACAAAACATAAGAAGAAATAAACATTTCAAAACATCAAACTTTTGATAATAATCAATGACACTTAACTTTCAAGGAAATAGTATATAATATCTTACTCTGTTGTGAAATGTATAGCAACTTTCCTATGGACTATGATAGTGCAATTAAAAGTAAAAGCTCTAATGTTTTTAGTTTGGCTCTGTCAATACAGGAAACAAGACAAACCCACACAATTTTAAGTCATACATCACTCCTAGTTTAACACTACTGACCTTGGACTATGATGTACGCAGTCGCATGGATATTATCTATGCTGTTAGTTGCAAAACAGGTATACTCGCCACTGTCCTCCTGCTTTACATTTTGTATATAAAGTCCTCCTGACAGAGTTATTGTGATCCGAGGGTCATTTGGCAAAGGGGTTCTGTCGCCTTTGGTCCAGGTAATTCGTGGCTGAGGGTGCCCAGTTGCACTGCACTCCAGGGTAACACTCTCTCCAACCAATACTTCGGTATTTTGTGGGTGAATTACAAAACTTGGCCGGGCTGAGAGAAAACAGCAAAGACTAAATACGACTTTTAGACTGCATAGCACTAATTTAGCCAAATATTGCAATTGTTTGGGACGTCTAGGGGCATTTTTAATAGGTCTATTCCAACACATTTCTAATCTTGGTGCAAAGTCTGCCTTACTTTAAGTCTAGTCTAAGCTGATATTTACAAACATCAATAGATAAAAACAAAAGCTCATAGTTGCACTGGTGTGTTTCCTTAACTCCCATTAGAACAACTTTCAAATATTTTGTTCTTTGCTGATCTTTATAAAGGTCTCTTCAGAGGCATAGACGCTGAGACCCAGAAAACAAACTGCTAAAAATTGCTGCAAAACTAAACAGATTAAGCAACATTTTAGTAACTTCTCCCAACTACATGAGTACTTGTCATTGCAGTGACATTTTCAGTTTACCTGATGCTGTGTATCAAAACAAAATGTTCTCACAGCAAAGTTTGGGTTTTAAAAACATTACAGTTCTGGACAGGAATTCTGTGCTTGCAAACATGAGGCTTTGGCTAGACAGAGGTAAAAAGCTCTTGAGCAAGAATGGCTGCACAGGGTGTGCCGAAGTTTCCATGAGTGGCCTGTTCAGAAGATTGTGGTTTTCAGATATCCAAAGAGAACATTATTGAACTGACCAATGTTGCAATGCAACAGCCTCTTTTCCTAACCCTTCTACAGCCTACAAGACTATCATCAAAATCACATTCTACAATAAACATATGCAGCTAATTGGCATTTTTGTTCTAGGGATAATACAGCTTCTGGATCTAATTCTTAAGATGCCCAAGCACAACAAATCTACATGTCAAGAACATACAAGAACCAAAGCACTTTATCTTTTAACAATCTTATTATCAAAACAATTCTCTACCTGAATGCAAAATTCAGACTTGATGCTCTTTACCTGGTGACTCAAAGTATCTAAGGGTAACTTCCTGAGTTTTCACTTCTCCAGCTACATTTTTTGCCATGCACTGGTAAATGCCTTGGTCTGTTTCTTGAGTATTCTGAATCATCAATGTGCCATCATCTAGCAAGTTTAGACGGGAATCTTCTTTCATACTGAGCTCATTACTGTGAAAAAAAGAATCTGCTGGAGTTAAACGTTTAAATCACAAGCACAGAAAACTGTCAAATAATAAAACAAATAAATTACCCAAAATAACTTGGGGAATAAAAACAATTAATTTGTTAAGTTAAATAACAGAACTTTAAATTTTCTTCTAAGGAGAAGAAGAGGAAAAACAAAAAATGAAACAAATTTGCTTATGCAAGTATTACATCTTCAAAATTAAAAGCAAAAATACTTTAATAAGTAAAACCTTACAGAGGAAAATCCAAATACCTGGTCTCATTTTTCTTTAAGGCTGTTCTATAGCTGGCGAAACAATTTAAACTGTTTCCACTGGAAGTATAACATGTAAGTTCAACATTCAAGATACTTTCTACTAGGAGAGAAGTTAGTTGCTATAAAACCACCTTTGTGCCAACCTCTACCTGAATAGTTCAAGGAGCACCAATGAACCTGATTATAATTTGTACTGGTTTAATAGAAGTTCAGCTCAGGTCTTCAGTTATGGATGTGTTTCTGTGACATTAATTAAGAAGTCTTAGGGGGTTTTATTAAAGGAACTATTTCTCAGTGCACTCCTCACTACATGATGAATAAAGCACAGAGGAGGGATGAGATCTTACCTCCAGTGTACAAAATCCAGTCTGCTGATCTATTCAACATACTGCTCAGCAGGTCAATGGCTTTTGACTGAAATCTTGATATATTCAGCTACCTTGCAAAGAGCTTTGCTCTCATTCATGCAGCCAGGAAACAAGCCAGAGTCAACAATCCCACACCCCAAGCTCAAATTTCTTCTTAAAACTCTTTCATATGTGTATTCTGAATACATGTTTTCTTTGTTTATTATAAAAAGTACACGAGCCAAAGAACATTTTAATGAAATAATTATACCATCCAAGTTCAAGTTCTGCTCTTGACATACTCCATAAATCCTGAATCCTTGCTGCACATGGGGTTCTCACTGACATCAGCAAAAAGCTACAGAATCAGGACTCTACATCATTCCATTTTAGCAGCAACTAAGAAACTAAAATGGTTTATATAAAATGCGAGGGAATTTATGCTCCAGATCAGGTTCTCCATTTGTGTAAGAGCATTACTAAGCCAAAGTCCAATTAGCTAGTGTCCATTTAAATTCACACCGGTTTAAGGGAGGTAATGGCTGGTTCAGCTGTGCTGTGCTCAGCACTGCTGGAGGGAGCCTGGCTTGGGGCACAGCTTGAGCATCCACTCTGCAGCAGGCTGGCCCTTGTGCTGCTGAAAGACAGTCATCCTTTATGCAACCTTTCTCCATTCCCCAAGAAGTGAGGAGAAGCAATGGAGCAGGTTGGTCAGACAGCTTGTGCCACTTCCATCCTTAGAGGCTTTTAAGACCTGTCTGGATAAAGCAAACTGGTATAATCCTGCTTTGATCAGAGGGCTGCACTGAAGAGTTCCTCCAATCTGAATTTCCCTACACTCCTGTGCTGTAAGTGCTTGCCTACTCTCCATGCACCAGTCTGAGGAGCCTGGAAATTGATCTCTCTCTCCTCTCCTGAAATGAAGCCACACCTTGGAGGAAAGCTACCTCTGAGGAGCCGGAGCTCAAGGAAGACCTTTGAAACCCAACTCTTATCCAGCTGGAGTCCTTTAAAAAAGTAACTTCTGCTCTGCCTCAAAATGTGTGCAAACGCTAAGTAGTCCCCAGACTGTACATGCACTATTTACATGTTGGATTGTCTGGTACTTATTTATAAATGATTTAGTATTACAGGTGTGAGCAGCTTTGCAGGTATGCCTACAATTGAACACCCTACAAATAGTATTAGAGTAATTAAACAATATTTTCTGAAGTTATCAGCTCTTAAGTGTTTAGACCTATTAATAAAAAAAGGTACAGGTCATTATTACTTCATATGCTTATTTTAATTATGTTTCTGCAGTAACAGTTCCTTCAGCATGTAGACATGCACCCAGCAATGTACACACATACACACGGACAGAGGCAAACATACTTACATCAGGTTTCTCTCTTCCTCTTTTAAACTTACTTGTTTCGAAGCCAGATAATTTCTGGTTTAGGATTGCCTTCAGCCCTACAAGTGAAGTACACTGTATTCCCTGAGGTAACATCCACATCCTGAGGCTCTGATGTAATTCTTGGCCTCTCTGTATCAACAATAAAACATACAAGGAACTCTTACTTGTTTTAAAACTATTAAAAAACAGTAAATAAAAAGATTTCCACACACCTTGTAAAAAAATATTTTCCACAAACGTTTTAACTTAAAATAAGTATATGCTTAATCAGGATTAAATGCACTTTTCCGGATGCGAAAGTGACTGTGGGATTTCTGACCTCCTCCATTGTTCCTCAGGACCTTTTAGCAGACTGGAAATAGATTGTGCAAATTTGTATCAGGTTCTAATGTGGCTTTTTTATTTATTTTAACACAGACCCAATTTGCCTATGAAGGAAAAACTTAAAAGCAGCAAGCACAAGTGCCATTTAAAATAACTTCCTCTAGATAAGTATCAGTGCCTACCCTGTCTCCAACAGAGTATGTTGTACAGCTTGCTTCCTGCAATTTCCATATTCAGGCTCCTTGGATGTGCAGAGAGCTGGTAGGATTCCATGTGAATTATTCTTGCACCAAATCCCCTTTGTACTATCTATTTCAGGAACCTTGTAGATGCTTATGGTCATAATACTCATGATCAGAAGTATATCCAACACATAACCAAAAGGACAATTTATTTATTTTATACCTTGGCTTCATTGGGTGGCTGAGCAGGCAAATGCCCATAGCTTGGTGAGAAATCACAGAATATGCCAAGTTGGAAGGGACCCACAAGGATCAGCAAGTCCAGCTCTTAGCCCTGCACAGGACCATCCCCAAGTCACACCACATGCCTGAGAGTGTTGTCCAAATGCTTCTTGAACTCTGTCAGGCTTGGTGTTGTGACCACTTCCCTGGGGAGCCTGTTCTAGTGCCCAATCACCCTCTGGGGGAAGAACCTTTTTTTTCTAATATCCAACCTAAACCTCCCCTGACACAACTTCAGGCCATTCCCTCAGGTCCTGTCACTGGTCATGACAGAGAAGGGATCGGTAGCTGCCCGTCCTCTTCCCCTCACAAGGAAGTTGTAACTGCAATGAGGTCTCCCTTCAGACTCCTCTTCTCCAGGCTGAGCAGAGCAGGTGCCCTCAGCTGTTCCTCATATGGCTTCCCCTCAAGGCCCTTCACCATCTTTGTTGCCCTCCTTTGGACACACTCTGACAGCTTAATATCTTTATTACATTGTGGTGCCCAAACCTGCACACAACATTGAAGGTGAGGCTGATCCAGAGCAGAGCAGGACAATCCCCTCCCTTGCCCAGCTGGTGATGCTTTGCCTGATGCCCCCCAGGACAGGGTTGGCCCTCCTGGCTGCCAGGGCACTGCTGACTCATATTCAACTTGCCATCGACCAGGACCTCCAGGTCTCTTTCCATGGCACTGCTTTCCAGCATTTCATTCCCTGGTCTGTACAAACATCCAGGGTTGCCCCATCTCAGGTGCAGAATCCAGTCCTTTCCCTTGTTGAACTTCCTGTGGCTGGTGACTCCCCAGTCTTCTAATTTGTTGAGGTCTCTCTGCAGGGCCTCCCTGACTTTGAGGGAGTCAACAGTTCCTCCCAGTTTTGTGTCATCTGCAGACTTGCTTAGTATCCTTTCCAGTCCTGCATCCAAGTTATTTATGAAGATGTTTCAAAGCACAGGGCCTCAGATGGAGCCCTGTGGAATCCCACTAGTGACAGGTCACCAGTCTGATGCCCCCCCATTCACTATTACCCTCTGTGCTCGACCCATGAGCCAATTGCTCACCCATCCCATGATGCATTTATCCAGCTGTGTGCTGGACATTTTGACCAGAAGTATCCTGTGAGAGACAGTATCAAAAGCTTTACTGAAATCCAAATCTGCATTTTGATTTCAGAACACAAGAGGTTCTGGGCTGAGCCCCAGGGTGCCCATTGGGCCAAGCTTTTGCACCCCTAAGATGAAGAGATACAGACAAACAAAAGGATTACAAAGGTGCTTATCCATTAACCCTCAGTGACAGAGGATTTCAGTGCCTGTGTGGGGCACCCTTTGTAACTACAGCTGAGTAAAAAAGAAAATCAGTGACCTCCAACCCCGATTCCAACAATATCAACAAAATTTTAACAGCAAGAACTGTGTCATAAGGAGCAGTTCAGTAAAGCTTCTTTCTTTCTTTTCCCTTCTATACAAGGAAATAAAGGACAACAAACAATATTAATATAGCACCAATGACCCTAGTTGACAATCCTGTTATGATCAAAGCTGAAACATAAAAAGGAAAAATAAACTCCTTCAGGATAATCACATTTAGTTCCTCAAGGAGAAGTTTCAAGCATGGTTGTATTTGTTTTATTAAAGAAGGCTGAAGGGTAAAGGCAATCAATTCTGTCAGAAGCACACAAAAATGGTGAAGAAACACAGGGAGATTTTTGGAAATAACCAGTATTAACCAGGACTGGTCAGCATTATGAAATAGAACAGAACAATAAATCCTAACAAAAAACAACAACAACAACAAAAACCCCAAACAAACAAACAAAGAAAACCCCCCAAAACAAACAAACAAACAAAAACAAAACAAAACAAAATAAAAACCCAAAAAACAAAAACCAAAAAACCCAATTTAGATACATGTAACACATTAAAGAAGCCATCAGCAAGTGGCAAACTCACCACAGTTCAGTTCTTCTGGTGTTATTGTGGCCACTGATCTTCCCTGGATCCTTCGTGGATACTCACAAGTAGCTGCTGCTTGAGCATTACCCGACTCCGCGTACGTCTTCAGCAGCTCTGCCAGCCACAGGATTTCACAGTCACAGTGAAGAGCATTTGAATCCAAACGCCTGCACAAAACAAGAAGCAGCCACAACAGTGTTAGCAAGCGTTGACTGTTTAGCTAGGATCAACATGGCTTGCAAATGGAGCAAGGCCTTTATCTGTGAACACAGACAAGGGACAAAATTCAATACAGGTGATGGCTACTTGCTTATAGGCTTTCTGGTAGCCTCTATTAGAAAAATGTGTATTATTTTTACTGCACAGGCAGTAAAAATCCAAGAATACATCTAAACATCACAGTAAGCATCTAAACAAGGTTACTTTTTTAGGGAATAGATCAAGTTTTATTTAGATGTTAAAAAACTTTCCTTAAATAAGAAATTTATACCATTCTCCCTACATTTTTCTGTTTCATACTTATTATTGCAGCAACTTCATAGCTACCCTGACATTTTTACAACTTCTTATTTTGCTGATCAGGCAAATGAGACGAAGCATTAAGCTCTCATTGAGTTCAGTGGGTCAGTAACTTTGTAAAACATTTCCCTATTGCAGATAACCAGCACCCATAAATTCCATTTACTTTCTTTCCAGTAGCAAAGTGCTCTGCTACTACACTGAGCACTGCACTTTCTGGTAGAGGGCCCTGTAGGAAAAAAACATTAAGAACAGAAATCTCTACTAATCTAAATATATCTATATCTAGATTGGAAATAAAATTGCATGGCAAAACAACCTCGGTCTGGCTTATCTTTGGGGAAAGCAAACTTTTTGATTATTCTGTTTTTTAGTAGTTCTCTTAACCTCTTGCACAAATGCCCACATATAATTTCTTCTGTTCTCCTATGAAAACCACACAAGAACATGCAAAACTATTTTTAAAGTCACTGTATCAACATCTCCCAGTATATCAGATGTTACTGGTAGAATTTAATCTGGAACAAAAAAGGATGTGATTTTCAGGGATAACTTGCCCCAGGCCAGAGGATACCATGTCAGTCTAGCCCAGTGTACTCTTCCACTCATAGTCACTATTAAATCTCCTCTTAACCTAGGAATTATGTGAAAAACCCTCACTTGAACTCTGGAAGAATCTAAGGGGGGTATGAATGGAGCAGCTACTGGAAGGTGCACACATCATCAAGATTTACTCTGCTCTGCTTTTCACAGTTGGTGGTATGATTTCAAAACTGTACTAAACCAACAGAACCACCTTTCTGTTACATCCCTTGCCATCTCTTTTCCCAGAAGAGCTTGTGCTGCAACTCACAGCCTCAGCGGTCCTCATGGAAAGGTGGGTATGAATGCATGACTGCCTGTTGCAAAATGGCAGTCTTGGATAATCTAAAGAATGTTTATCCTAGACCTGTGGAGATCCAAAGTGAAGGGCAGAAAACCCTCTGAAAGTCATCTTACAGTGTTACTCTTATTCAGTTCAAGTTTTCAAATGTTACTGAGGGACTGAAAGCCCACTAGTTTTCCAATATAATGTCATTTCAAGAAGAACTGTCTTCTGGAGTTGCTTGAAGTATATAAGGTAAAGGTATTGAAAATAATAGTTACAGTCTTAAATCATTGAGCATGCTTTTATAACCATGCTTTTAGCAGCACATAAGTACAAGTAAACCAAAAGAAAGTACCAAAATAATCAAATATTGAAAGACATCATAGAAGGATCAGCCAGTAAGACACAGTCAAGAGGAGGAAAAAAAACACCCCAAAACAAAGCCCAAAGAACAATCCATATATTAATTAGTCTATAAAACAAGACCACATGATTACAAATAATCCCAATACAGGAAATAAACTTTAGTCAGTAATTAAAGACAATAAGATATGAAGCAATGGTCTCATCTATGCATGTAAACAACTGGAGCACAGCTTAAGAAAAATAATTTAATATTTGAACAATTAAACCATGAACAGCATTTACAAGGAAGATGAATATTGCAAGAGGACATACGGTCTAACTGGGTTATTTAAGCTTTCTTTAGTTAAATAATAATTCAGTTTACTTACAGTCTCTTCATAGATTCTAAGTGACTAAATGTTCCAGGAATCAAATGAGCTATTCTGTTGTTATGCAAAAATCTGTTAAAAACACAGAAATATGAATGTAATAATTCAGATTTTGAGATGTGCTCATTTTGAGAAATAAAAAAAAAAAAGTCTTATCTTCTAGTTCTTCATTCATAACATTTCTTCTAAGCCAAATATTGAACACAGCTCTTCGGGAAATAGTTTTGGAACAGAAAAATATACCACACGCAATGCTCACTTATGCATGCTTCTAAGGTCAGTCTCACCAAAGTGTTCTTGGCAAAGTCTATGCAGTAGTTACAGTGTAAAGTTCAGATTAAAAATACTATTGTCCAGTTTCAGATACTTGATTTAATTCAAACAAAGGAGCAAGCTGACTTCTGAATCTTACCCCAAGAAAAACAAACTTACAGCCTTTCAAGTTTTGGAAGATGAGTAAAGGATTCAGGTTCCAGCGTTTCTATTTGATTAAAGTGCAGATACCTGAAAATACGTTAAACAAAAAGAAAAATACTGTAACAGTTTTCTTAATGCAGATGATATATTTTAAATAATTTGTTATTGTTTATACACTGTTAACAGATCTAAATGATCACAGAGATGTAGTGACTTCACTTTTTCCTGTTACCATCTGAATCTTGTACTTGAATCTGAGAAATACAAGACATGACAAACAAAGACATTTTCAGACTACTACACAGACAGCATGTGTGTGTGTGTGTGTGTGTGTGTGTGTGTGTGTGTGTGTGTGAGCACGTCTGTGTACATACATATATGAGCAAAAAAAAATTGTTTTAGAAATTTTGGAGATACTATTTTGGAAACTCTTTTGCCAAGTGTGATTTTCATTAGAATGAATACTTGAAAAAATGCATTGAAAAAAGAATTTTTTTTTTTTCAGGAAAAATGTTGCAGATTGTTAGAAAACATTACAGTTTTCAACAGAATAACATTTTTAGTGAACAACTGTTTTCATTTCAGTGAGTAAAAATTTCAAAAGCTGCTGAGAAGTAACCTTCTCTAGTCCACGAACACTAGCATTTAAAGCTGTGAATGCTCTCAAAAGCCAAACATAAAAATAACAAACTCAAGTCAGACTGATTTGACTTAAGACAAAGGGCTTCCCAGCAATTGGTGTACAATTGCCCACCACAGCTGTGCTGTATTTGATGCTCTGTTGATGCTTATGTAAGCTATTAATATTACATGGTAACAAATATTACACAGCTGTTAATCCTGTAAAACTGAAAGTTAACATAACAAGATAATTAACCACACTATTAATCTGTAACTGTTGTAAAAGTGGACTGCAAATGCATGACCATTCCAGCATTGACTATGTTGTGGAAGTATTCTATAAAGTTGCAGATGAGAATACAAGATGTAACAGATAAGACTGGCACAAGGAACTGTGAAAATGATTTACAGACTTTGGATCCTGATTTTATCCAAATGTATTCAAAACTCCTAAAGTTTCCTATTTGACTTCTGACAAATTGAGGAACATCTGGAGAATGTGAGAGAATGAGAAATCACTGTGGTCTGAAGAGTGAAAAAGCCCATTATTTAAAAACAAAGAGAACAACTTGAAGCCCAGTATCTCCTGAAAAATCAATCCTTCAGCATGAAAAGGTCAAGGACACGGGAATTCGCTTGTGCTGACACACTGCATGTGCTCCACTCCTCGGTCGGAGCCAAACGGCCGCTGCAGAGAGAGGAAAGTGGGAAGAAGCGGCGATTAGGGCAGAGTCCTTGCAGCAAGCTCTGGAAGGCATGTGCAGTAGGGAAGCCAGGCACGTGCCTGGCAGCCTCCCAGACCCCCGCCAGCAGCAGCACAGCCAAGCGCGAGCCAGCGAGCAATGCCAGGGAGCAGTGAATGGGGACCACAGAAAAAGCCAATAAATCAGCACCAATGTGATCAGGCACATCAGAGCGTCAAGTCTGATTAGTGCCAGTGCAACGCGTGGCCACATAGGGTATTGGGCGTAGAGTATGATACTGTTTGCATAAGGAAACAGGAAGTCCATTGCCATGCTATGACTGCCAGTTTTCATCTCCCTTTTGAAAAAACAGGCCAATTTCATCTAAATTAAAAAGACATATCTCAAAGGCAGATATTTCCTGCAAGGTTCAATTGAATTGCCAGCAAAGAAGCCTCATTCAGGTCCAGCCCTGAGGAGGGACCAGCAGGACGAGGCCAGTATCTGCCCCACTGGCAGGGCTGTGAGGTGGGCAGGCACAGCTTGACAGGAGCCAGGGCTCTGCTCATCCACCTCCCCAGCATCAGCAGCATTTTGGAGGGGGCAAGGCATGGTGGGGATCACTGCAGTGAAAGAGGACAAAGGGAAAAACCAGTCACAACTATAGGGTTTGTTAGTTCTGCTGATGCAGCTTTGATTCTGGAAAAAATTACATATGCCACTTCCCGTGCAGGCAGCAGGGATTTTTCCCTTTAAAACTGTTAATTCTACTTGCATTTTTATGGTCTGTGAGCACCTTGCAAACTTATCTCTTTATATTCCAAATAAATTAATTTCTTATACTTCTTTGGCACTGACAGGGCAAGATTTGTAGGTACAAGTAACACCTCTTATTAGAAAAACAAATAATGTTGGTAAAAGCAGACACAAGGAGGCACACAACCCCTTCCAGGCCATGAATCAGTGGTGAAATTAGCAAAGAGAGAAAAAGAAAGAACACCCTTCTCAGATGGTTTAAGTGATGCATACATCACTAAACTCAGAGCAGCAGCTCATAATGTCTGTTTAGTACTCAAGACTACTACAATTACAAAGGTAATGAATACTTTATATGCCTGAAAACTCACCTGTTTTTTCCAACCAAATTAAAAAACCCCTATTTCTGTTATAAACCTTGCCTTATTTACAACCTCAAATCATCACAGATACCAATACAATAATTCAGGTACTGAAGCACATTATAACAGTTTACCTCATCAGATATCAAGTCTAAAGTAGCTCAAAAAATCAAATCATGAAGTCCAGCCGCAAAATACTCTTAGCTGCTTCACATTAGTTGGGCTACACAAGTTAGTTGGGTTTTGCAGGTCTTTAAATTATGACCTCAAGAAGTCCTGAGTAACTTGTCATGCAACTTAGGTGTTAAGAACAAGGTGTTAAATAATTAGACAAAATAATTAGCAACAACTGTAATTCAAAATGAAGAGATGCAGAAATCAGATTGTATTTTAAGTCTACAATAAAAAGAATAAAAAAATCCTTGGCATTGTGACCTCCACTTTACTCATATTTTATCACGTAGATTTGTCACCTTTATTATTTTATTCTATGCACAACATTAACTTTTTTGAAATGATATTTTAATAATTTAATTCATATGATAATTCCTTGGATTCGAAATTCACTTTAAAGGTAATCATATTTGGGAAATAACCTCACACTAAGGTATCTTTACAGGCATCTTTTACGTTCAGATTGCAAAACGGTCTAAAAATAGTAGTATCATGTAATGAATTTTATATTAAAAATACTTTCCAAATGAAAACTCAAAGAAACAGCATGCAAGAATGATTTTTAAATACATCCATGTCCTTCTATTTTCATTCTAAATTCACTATCAAGACTGAAACACAAGGAAAGGAAATACCTATAGAAAAAATAAGTCCAAACCAAAAACACCAAGATAAAGATTTTATCAAATAAACATGGTATAGATTTTCTCTTTCTTATTATTAATCTTGGAGAATGAAAATTTACAGTAAAATTCAGTCCCAGTGGCATTTTTCACAGCACTAAATTTAGGATTATAGCTTCTGTAGCTTTGTACTTTCTGTGGGGAGTACTTTTATCATATATGCCAATTATTCATTTGTAATAGTATTGCCACATCTTTGGGGAAGTACTTACTGACCCATGAGTCAAGTATAATCTCTGTTCTGAATATTTAAACAGCAGGTTTGCCATTCTGATTATTTGAAAGAGAATGAGCAAACCAGAGCTTTCCCTGCCCAGGGACAAGAAGTAGCAGCCTTAAACCACAACGAAAGAGATTTAAATATATGTTATGGTAATGATAAAAAATACTGGAACAGGATACTTAGGGGATTACGGAATCCTCTCTTCGAAGACTTTTAAAATAAGGCTAGACAAATATCTGTTTCCAGTTTGTTGTCCCTAGATGATCTTATTTTAGAATAATAAGGATGTACTTCTCAAGGCCTCTCTTATACCTTTTGGCCTTGTTTGTTTGTTTATTAATTAATTCTCTCTCATTATTCCTTACCATAGGTATTTTTAGCAGCAACTTTACACAGGCTCCACTGAGTTAAATGTGCATAAGTGCAGACATAGTTATGTACAAATCAGGAACTCTTTGTAGTATAAAACTTAAAAAAATAAATAGCAACATTTCAAAGCTGAAAATTGAATTGAGGGAAAAAATAATTTAACAAGCTGCATCACTATATGTAAGTTAGTGTTTTTGTCTACTAATTTCCCCCCAAAATATGTTAATGTGTACACAAACCACAGCATAATTCTAATAACAGCTTATAAAGAGCAAAATTAGTATGTTAATATGAAAGTTAAAAGAAGATGCACAACAAGTATTCCACTAAGATTTGGTAAACAGATTTAAATAATTCCATTAGTATTTGGGGATCCCACTAGTTCAGGACTGCAGAGTACACAGACCTGTCCTGATACATAAAACTCTTAAGCTGAGATATCAAAAATATATGACCGATATTTGAAAGAAAAGCAGTGTACACACATCTGAAAGGGGACGGCATTTAGAGCTAGATCTTGGGATCCAAATGTGTGACTTCGCGAGCCAGGTTTCTGTAACGTTTCAGGTGGGATTCAGTTGTCTAAGCCCAGGCATACAGAAGCATACAGGAGCTGCCTAAGCAGTAACACATAGAGGCAGCTTTCGTTGCCTTTTGGGTGCTCTGTGCCTTCCGGCTGCTGCTTTGAAAAAAATGTAAGTTTCCTGCAGCTTTGTGCTGTGTTTGCCAGACCCAGACATATGTCTTGCAGATTTAACAGTGTCTAAACTGGTACTAAGCGGCTACTTTTCATCAGCTGGCTTTCTCCCTTCATGCCCAGCCACGACTGAAAAGTTAGGTGACGAAATATGCATGGCTCAGTGTGTTTGAGTTTCTAAAACTACCAATGTTTTCGGCATTTACTCTAGCACAAATGAGTTTCAAGATCTGATTCAAAGAGCTTATTCCCTTGGCAGAAATTTCCAAAGGAAAAGCTATTTTGACTATCAGCAGCTAAGAATTCCACCGCAGAGGTTTAAGGAGGAACTTGTTGGCTGCAGTAAGCCTGGGGGTTTTTTGTCCCTTATACATGCAACAGGGCTCCTAAATCTAACTATATTTAGTTTCTTTCAATCACCAGAAATGTGTTTGCTTTGCTGTTCTGACATTTTTTAAAAAATAACTACCAGTTTCATTCTGCTTCATTGGAGTAGAAGAAACTGTTATGAAACAAATCTTTCCCTGAAATGTGGACCGCAGTATCTTCTGAGAACTGCGCTGGGCACTGAGAAGAGCATTTGGCTGAGCCAACACAACCAGTAGCGAAATGTGTTTGACAGCTTGAGGCCACAGAGGCCTCAAATTCAGAAACATTGACTGAGCAGTTAGTCGAATCAGTTTGAAACTGAAGTTAGGACACTTGGGAACTTGTTTGTCAAGAGTAACTCTTATCTTGTCAACAGTCTTTCTTCAAAGATAATGTCATAAAACAGACTCTGCAGAGCCATAAGTTATTTTTATGCTAAATATGCATAAATGACAAATCTCTCATAAACTAAAAATCTGAATGAGTGCTCTCAATTAAGTTTATTTCCATGCCTGCCACTGGCTGTATATGTTCCCATTTTCCCACCTGGCGAGCCCTCTGTCTCACATCTGCCCAGGAGAAGGGTTCTAAATAGCAGTGAGCTCTCTGACACATACCCAGTAGGGAGGTGCCTGCCCACCCTGGCAGCTCACCAGACCAGCTGCAGGTGCTGCCATGACACAAGTGACTGTGTCAGGCTCCATTTCCATACTGCCGGCTAGAGATGAGACTCAAACCGTGCTTAAAATTTAATTTCAAACAGAATAATATTGATGTCTCAAAAGTTTGAGCTTAAGCTGATACAGTGTGATATCACTGCAGGCAGAGAGGCTTAACGTCAACCTAGTGGAAAAATACATTCTGAAGGTGTTAATATGTCTAAGTGATTTATGTTCTTCAGTCATAACACAGAAATAACAGGAAATAGAGCAAAAGAAAAAAATGACAAATGTTGCCACTTGCAGCATATCAGGCTTGTAGCATGAGGAAGAACATTACTTTGGAAACATTAGTAATTCAATAAATGGGCCTCAGTATTTCAAATCCTATACAGAAATTAAGAATTGCCGTTAGCATGCAAGTAAGCCCTACCAGTTGCTGTCAATATGCTGCAGTAATCATTTCTAGAGTAAAATGAGGAGGAAAAGAAAAACATTAAGAAAACAAATTATCTATTTATATATGTTTTATAATTAAAACTTTTGTTTTGTATAAAAACCGCTTCCTTCAAAAGGTATCTATTGCCCTCTAAAATCAGCATGTATAATTTTGTACCCATAGGAAGTGTCCTTTTATTTCAGATACACTCTGTGTCCACTAATATCCATTAGAGGTTTGTAGTAACAAGGAAACTGGTACATAGAAAACTTGCAATACACCAATATCTTTCAAGAGTTTAAAAATTTACATTTAGCCTCCCAAATTTATACACTACAAAACTCATTGGTCTACTACTGTTATTTGACAGTCAAACTGTGAAACAGCTATATATTTATGCTCTTTGAATATATAGCAATGCTTTTTGATCATAGAATCCTTAAGGCTGGAACAGACCTTTAAAATCAGTAAGTCGAACCATCAACTTAGCATCATCATCATGTTCACCATTAAACCATGCCCTAAAAGTGCCATATCCAGTCATTTCTTGAACACTTCCAGGGATGATGACTCCACTACTTCCCTGGGCAGCCTGTTCCAATGCCTAACAACCCTTTCTGTAAACATTTTTTTCCTAATATCCAATGTAAACCTCCCCTGGTGCAACTTAAGGCCATTTCCTTGTGTTCTTTCACTTGTTACCTGGGAGAAGAGATCAATCCCCAGCTTGCTACAACCTTCTTTCAAGCAGTTATACAGAGCAATAAGGTCTTCATTGAGACTCATTTTCTCCAAACTAAAGAACCCCAGTTCCCTCAGTTGCTCCTCACAGGACTTGTCCTCCACACCCTTCACCAGCTTCATTGCCCTTCACTGGACACCTCAATGTCTTTCTTGCAGTGATTGTAAAATAAAAGACAGTTGAACTTCATGGAATCAATACAACCAAGTTTTGTCATACTAAGGACTGCGTCTTTCATTATTTTTCAATAGAAATTATTCTTCAGTCATTATACAGGAAAAGAAGTATGATTTTAATAAATCTTTCTAGAGGACATTTCTGAAACATCTACTTACAAATTATGAACTTTCTTACTTTTTAAACATCTGTATATGACAACGATTAACACATATAAATAAGAGTAATATTTTAATTTAATAATCTATTCTTGTTTTAAAATATAACAAAACTGGGTTAAACTTCAAGAGCCTAATTCGGCTTTAGTTATGCTGCATAAAACAAAGTAACTGCTGCACTCAAAGGAATTGTGGTATTATAAAACAGGAACTCTCTCTAAGCAATGTACATTAGTTTTGAACATTTTCTACAATAATGCTTCACCTTGTCAAAACTATGTAATAATCTATAGGGACACCAGGAATGCAAATCACAAATAAAAGACAAACATAGAAATGAGGAATTTGACACAGAGATCAATTGTGGTTTTTCACATGCAAATGATTATGGGGCTCTCTGCCCAACAACCCAGGGAGTGCAGACATGCAGAGCATGCGGGTAGGATGTATGGATCAAGGCGTGCACTTTTCCTCTGCAGGGGAACCATGGAGATGACAGCACAGAAGAGAAAAGGCACTTACAGTTGTTCTAGAGAGGCAAGTCCTTTAAATGCTTGCCTGTCAATTGACTGGATTTCATTCTTGTACAAATAGCTGAAACAAGAAACAATCAGTAATATTAGTACACAAACAAGAGCTACATGAAGGTGGAAAAGAAGAATTAAGTTGACACGTGAAGACAGTTTTTCAACTGCATATTAGGGAAAAAAATACAAAATAAAAATTAAAAACATTAAAGTACTCTGTCCTTGAGAATGCATCCCAAATGTCTGCCAGGAAAAAAAAGTCTGGGGCCTTGAAGGCCCTGAGGCTGTCACCCAGACAGTCTTGGGCTTCCCAGTGTTCATATTACGTACTGGTTTTTTGTCCCTTGTTTTCTTGATTCACTTGCTAAAAGTCAAAATAAATTCAACTCAATGGGACAGAATTGCGTCAGAAGTGCCTTTACCAGAACACACTGCAGATGCCACTAGCCTCATTTTCTTTACAGTATCTCATCTGAATACTGGCACAAATATTCAAATTATGATGCAATATGTATTTTTACTGGAGAACAAACAATGAGAATTTCTGTAACTCCGCCTGTGTCACCTTTCGAATATTTACAAAAAATACAAGTTAGAATACTGGTATTGCATCCATAAAGCAGCACTGTCTATTTGTTCTATCACTGTGTAGAAGACGGACATTAGGTCCCCGTTGATACTCTATAATATAAACAGAATAAACACGTGCAGAGTACCAGTATGATCACATGTGTTGACTATACCTTTTTACAGAATTAAAATAAATCAGGATGGGTCAGTGTATATGCTTACGTTCACCATGCTCTTAATAGCAAGGATAGTTTGGTGAGGGTGTAATGGTGAAAAATCACACAGTTCAGTTGAGGACTACAGTTTCTGCATGGAGGCAGCAAATGAAAATACTCAGGGGGTTCAGTGTCAGTCACTCTTTTTGTGTTAGGATATGAACAGGTTTGTGGTTAAAAACTTTTTCACAATTATTTGACAAATGATTTGAAACTCAGTTAATCAGGCATGGGTTTCTATGAAAAAGGCATGATGAGACTTTGCACCACAAATGACTTTATTAGCAGGCATCTTATTAGTAGTGGTTTTGGCTTTTCTATTATTACAGTTTTAAGTAACCTGCCGGAAATATTTCAAACTTCTTGGATGCAACAGAAAACATACTGGTTCTGCTGGTGTTGGTGGCAGTTTTTACACTGACATGACAATGAACATTTCACAATAGGCCCTAATGAGGAAATAAGCTGTAGGTATTTGATATTCAACTAATGACAACTTTGGAGGACAATATGGGGTAGCATCCTTCCCTTGAATCTAAATTAACTTTTCCAATGCACCATTTGCTGACAATCTGACACATTAATATACAGAAACTCGTGTGTGCTTCATTATGCATCTGAATAAAAAGCAGAGTTCCTCCGATAACAGATAACAAGAAAATAAAAATTTCTAAGGTTTTTAAAATTACAAATGAACAAATTAATCCAGAAAAAACCTACTGTAATGTGAAATTACTGCAAAAACTTGAAAATAATTTGAAAATAGTGAGAATAGATGTATTACACATTTTGTATGTGGAACTGATTTTTATTCTATTTGAAAAAGAACATTATTTAATGAGTATTCAAATATTTGTTTTGACTCAGATTTAGCAACTCATCTGAGGATCACAGTCATTACAATTTTGTCTCTTCTTAATTTTCCTCTTTGTATGATACTAAATTCCTATCTTATTTTCCTGTGAGAATTTTAAATGCACCATTTCTTCTCCCTCCTTAGAAAATTTTGATTGAACATCTGAAGTGTTATTTATCTTTCTTAGTACACTCCACTTAGCAGTATGGATATTCCTCTTATTCCAGAGTACTAAATTTCTGACCAGAACAGAGAACTAAAGTGGGCTTAGACAGTCTTTATAACCAATCTCAGTTCAGTATCTCTTGTGGGCATTTCAATAATTTTATTAAAAGAAATATGAACTAATTCAATTTTTTTAAAAGTTACACCAGAATCACTCACATAACATTTATTTATTCTCTGCAGACAAAAGAAGGCAGAGAGTGAAAATCAGAGGTGGGTTAGAGGAAGACTGAGATAATGACTTTGTAGCATTACAGGCGTGTATGGCTATACTGCAGGGAAGGAGCAGTCTTTCATGCCACATTTTGGAGCTCTTATCAAGCCACTGCAGCAGGATTTTATTTGAGATTCAGCTTTAAACTGCAGTTTTTTCTGATCTGGTCAGAAAACCCTCAGCTGCAGGACACCCAGCTGACCTCAGTCCACCATGTCCGCAGAGAAACCCCAGCAGCACCAGGGCTACAACAATATATGTCCTATGACAGATGTGCTAACCAGACTTCCATTTAATTGTGTAGTTATTTCTCTGACAGTATTAACTGAAAGAAAAATATATAAATATTTGCCTAACAGAGAAAGAGATGACAGAATACAAACTACAAGTAAGTATCACTCACAAAAAAATATTTATGTCTCTCTACAGTGCTACTGTGCACATATTCCAACTTTGCAAACACTGTGCTAACCTTGAACAAAAAAACTTATCCCAGTTACATTATCAGAAAACAAACTCAGACTATAATTAGGGGAAAAGTAATTTATAATTTACCTAAAACCTCTCTTACAGAACTGAATCATTAGAATTTTACAAAGGATCAGTAACAGTGGATTAAGAGGACAAAGGGATATATTCTATTAGGGCATTGAATTATTTCCTGGCAATTGCTAATTTTCAAAAGTATTTAAAAAAAAGAAAAGGAAGAGCATTTTTTCCAGAAATGCAAGCAAGGCTGATAGAGATAAGAGGTACTGGTCATATACTTAGGAAATGAAGTAATATATAAACATTTATCAGAAAATTAGAAAAAAAAGTAGTTGCAATTAAAAAGTTTGCTAGATTCCCTATGAGTTTTTTGGGTTTTTTATTGGTCCATATTAAATATTCAAGGAAAGTAAGACACAAATGTATTTGTTTGGAACTGGTGGGAAAAGAAGGTAAAAAGTAACAGCAGTATCAGGCACTGTAGCGTTAAATCTGATAAGTAAATAAACACAGCAAAAATGATATTTATACAGAAACGTGAAGGAGGTGGTAGAATTGGCAACACAAATTGCAAAGAAAAGAGATCTGGAAAACTGGAGGTGTTCAAAGGACAAAGTCACACGACCGTGACAGCAACAGTGGCAGAAGGCACAGAAGGAAATACGACCTAATCTCATCCTGGAAGGGTGAGCTCAGCAACTCAGCACTTCAGCAAACCTGTAACACATCTTCTACCACTATTTCCTTCATTCACCAGACACCAAACAGACCTTGCACGCTCCCTTTTAGTATTTCCAGAACTGATACATTTCATACAGTCTTTATTACCATTTACCATGTGCTTATGGCAATACTTTCATGTCTGATTCCTCATCTCTCCGTTTCAAAGTTAATTTCATTCTCCATTTCTATTTCTTTCACTTCACACTATCCTCCAGTTCACTGCTCTGCAAATACCAAGTACTGTCTCTTTATTTGGAAAGGTTTTTTTAATTGCTAATCTATATTACATATTTTTCCATATTTCCCTCCTAAATTCTTTCTTTTTTAACTTAATTTCATTTTTTTCACTTCTGATTCCAAATCTTTTATTATTCTACATGTTAAAATGGTAGTACGTGTCTACCTTTAATTCCCAATTATCTTCTCTCTTTGAGAATAAACTGTTGACTTTCAGGGTCAGGCAGGACTATCCTACCAAATTTCCACAAATCTACCTGCATCTATATTATAAGGTTGGGAAGCTTACTAAATAACCATATTGCCAAAACTAAGGTATTTGAAATTAAGACAGGTGGACAGAAAGGCAGAAGAGCAGAAAAATAAAAAGTACCCTCTTCGTTTCACAGCAAAACAATGATAATTACATTTCTTTTTTTCCAACTTTTAGTATATATATCTAAAACCAAATTATTACCACAAACAGCACAGCAAAACCACACAAATTTGCTTTTATAACTATCAAAATTTCAATTATATAAGGAACAAGATAACAAAAAAATTCTAAAAAATAAGGTTCAAAATTGTATCTGCATAATTATATTTTTATAATGTAAAGACTAAGTTTTACAATGATGCACAGAAAATTGAGAAAATATCATTACTCTTCATCAAAATGTGTCCTTCAGACAGGTAATTCTGAAAATATATATTGCTCATAAAACTCTAAGTTCAGTTTCAGAAAGAAGGAGTACAAAGAAGCATTTGAAAATTCTGGGGTATTAATGAAAAACATTTTGTCCAAAAGCAAAAAAAAACATCTCCAGTAGACATACAGGAATGGGTCTTTGCACCTATCCCTCAGAAACTGTCTTTTTAAAAAAAAAAAAATATATTCCATTGTATTTTATACTTACATATTTTACATATAACTATAATTGCAAATATTCTATACATAGTTATATACTCATGTTTACTAGTTGCTATAGGTATTATATTTATATATACTCACATTTTGCTATATCAGAGCCACTGAGAAATGACAGGTTTTCTAAAATTAGTCAGTGAATTATACATTTTCAGAACCATATGCAATCAAGTACACGAATTCTCGTAAGAACACAAGTAACAAAATGGACCAATGACCTCATTTCATGAAACACTACAGTACAAGCTAGGTTTGCAAACATCCATAGGATCAGACCATACTAAAGCTCAACTATTCCAGATGACTTGACTTTATTATAATACATTCTGAACAGTATTCCTAACTTTTGAACAATCCTATTGGGAAGATATGTTCTGTTCTGTTCCCTTCACTCCAGAATACAGTTCGCATGTACTTACTCAGCTGAAACTTTCAGTGCTGAATGGTATTGATTTGCTACATTTAAGCCTTCTGTATTGATAATTTGACCAGTACCAGCAGTTTGATAACTTTAAGGCTGTACAATTTACACATTTATATCACAGCCATTGAAATAGGCAAAAAAATCTTAGTTTATTTTTGCAAAGCAAGGAATGGCTGTAGAGAGCTCTCTGCAGTTGAATAAACTACAACATTGAACTTTATGTTCAAATTTTCCAGGGAAGAACAGGAAAACAAAAAGATCTTCCTTTTAACAATACAGATAGGGATAAACATTGCTACAAGTATATGGAAACAGATCAGAGTTCAGTTCTCTCTTTTTGCTCTTTCATTGAACTGAACACACTGCATAGTTGGGTTTTATTTCAGGTTTACTACAGCTAGGCAAAGGCAAGCATGTGAAAACAAAGAACTAATATGAGTCAAGAAGAATCTTTGTACAGTTGTTGACTATGGAAAGAAGCTTAGCCATCCTCAATTAGTAAACCTTATGTACTACACTACCAGATCCACTGTACAAACACATCTTGTAACAAATATAATCATCATTCATTGGCGACAGCCTGTTCAACATTCTTTTACCTCCTACCCTATGTAGATTAAACAATTTTATTACTGAAAGACAATACACATAAAAAAGAGAACAAGAAACGGAATCAAACACAGCTTGCAAAAACTGGTTATGTGTCTGCACAACTTTATGTGATTTTCTCCTTTCTGCTGCCTACTTAGAGCTATTCAGGCTGCATTCTAGAAAACTATATGGAAAAATTAAGCTTCTGAACTGTTTCCAAAGCAATAAAATCTCCATGTGACCATTTTTTTTTCTGTATATCATTCAAGTAAAAATCAATCATTACTCCAAAACAATGGAGTGAAACTTTTCTAAATAACACTAAATAAGGTGGACTCCAGAGACCGAAGCTGAGAATCCATGACAACTTACTATGTACCTTTAGCCTATTATATGGATAAAAATAACACTTTTGATGCTTTTTACTTATTCAGATAATCAATACCTTTGGTATATTTGTTTAAAAATAGGAGAAGTTAGTCTTAAAATACACAGGGTGTCAGAAGACATAGACCTTACAGCAAATCATATAGGTACTCTTGTATTTTGGGTTTGACTGAATTTTTCTCTTATGAATTTTTACTGCATTCAGTGAACAATTTAGGAATAGTTAAAAAGCTTATGTAAGTTACAACCTTCTGCAGACACAAGTCTTGAACTAGCTGCTTTTAAACCACTTTTCAAAACACAAACTTCAAAAGTTAAGATTTCAGTGAACTTTTAACGAAGTGGTTTCCTAAATATTTCAACATGTCCCTTTTTAAATTATTTTTTAAGTTGCATATAGTAAGCAGTAACTACTTAGAGAAGCACAGTTGCCCCCACCCCATAAATTAATTTCACAGATTTTTCGGTGTTATTGCCGAATTTAGTGACTCAAATTAAAATCACAAGCTCGGATCAAAAAACTTTCCCACTGAAGAAGTTCAGTTACATATTGATGCAGAAAGTGGCATTCATTTAACTTACAGATATTTCAGATTTTCCAGGTCTTCAAATGCCCCACTAGGTATTCTTTTGATTTGATTGTTGTTTAGAAGTCTACAACAAGAAATAAACAGACATTTATTTTAACATACGGAAACACTAGGGAAAAAAGTGTAAATGCAGGTGCAATGTAGTACTAAATGGAAAATACTCTCCCACCCTAACAGTAACTACTAGAGGAAACAGAGTTATTTGTTTAGAGCTGCTCAGCCACTATCTTGCAGGTGAAAACTGAAAAATTTAGACAGAACTTTAAAGAAGTAAAAACAAACAAAAAAACCCACCACAACACAAAAATATCAAAACAAAAAAACCCCAATAAACAGAACTAACAAAAGAAAACAAAGCACCCATAACTGAAATAATGTGGCTTTCTGCAGGCATCTGAGATGTAGATGAAGGGGGGAAAGATTGGTTTCAAGTCTCTACATAGTTTGAAAATGATAAAAATTACATTGACAAAGATTTGTCAGTAGCAGTTGCATACATTGACAAAGATTTGTCAGTAGCAGTTGCATAAAAGTGACTTTTCCTTGATGCTTATCAATATCTTGTGTACTGAGCCCTTTACATCATACAGGAAGACAGCTGTCTTTATGCACAGATTTGCATTCATCCCTCATGCAGTGGTTTTATGAAGAGATGGGAATTCAAACTTAATATATCCTCTATTTGGGACTTGTGGATCTCAGATCAGTGATTTGGACAGCTAAAACTTGGACATTTGACAGAAAAAAGGTCGTTGGGCAGATGAAAATTGCAGCCAGAGAAGAGCACAGTGAGAACATGTGGACATCTCTGCAGACACCAAAGTCAGTGCAGAAGGGGGTCAGGAGGTGCTTCAGGCACCAGAGCTGAGGCTCCCCTGCAGCCCGTGGTGGATGGAGCAGCTCTGCCACTGCAGCCCATGGAGGACCACAGGAGGGCAGAGATCCACCTGCAGCCTGTGGAGAAGATCCATGCCAGACCATGTGGATGCCCAAAGGAGGCTGTGACCTCATGGGAAGCCCGTGTTGGAGCAGAGTCTTGACAGGAACCTGCAGTCCATGGAGAGAGGAGCAGGTTTTCCTGGCAGGACTAATGGCCCTGTGGGAGACCCACACTGAAGCAACCTATGCCTGAAGGACTGTATCCCATGGGAAAGCAACCCACATTGAAGCAGTTTGTGAAAAACTGTTGCCCATGGGAAGGACTCATGCTGGATAAGTTTGTGGGAAGGACTGTCTGCCATGGGAGGGATCCCATGGGAAGCAAGGGAAGGACTCCTCTCCCTGAGCATCATCAGAAAACAATCCATGATGAACTGACAGTAACCCCCGTTCCCCATCTCCTTGCATCACTGGTGGCAAGGGGAGGTAGAACTTGCGAAGGAGGGGAGGGGTGGTGTATTTTAAGATTTATTTTACTTCTCATTATCCTGGTCTGATCCTCTTAGAAATAAATTTAATTCATGTCCCCATTTCAAGTCTGCTTTTGCCCAAGAGAGTGATCAGCGAGTGATCTCTCCCAGTCCCATCTCAATCCATGAACCCTTTGTTATATTCTCTCCTCTGTCCAGTTGCAGAGGGGAGTGATAGAGCAGTTTTGTTATGTACCTGGTGTGCAGCCAGGGTCAACCCACCACATGGTCCTAAGCCCCACTTCTCTCACCTGTGTAAATACTAGACCTCAAATTTATGAGACTACTTACCTGTGATAAGTGAGCAAATATGACACATTAACAAATTAATCATATTAAATCAAAAGGGGAAAGGGTGTTAGGGTTGAAAAAGAACTTACAGTGTGTTCAGGTTTTTAAGTCGTCTAAACTCTCCAGGCTGGATTTCTTTAATCCTATTAAATCTTAGGTCTCTGTAGAATAAAAAAAAAAAAAAAAAGAGTCATGTTATTAAAAAACTATGCATTTTTTCATAGGAAAAACTGAACTAAGCACCAGTCCTTTGTGATGACTATGACCAGCCTCTATCCATAAACCACACCTTTTGACCAAAGCAAAACAAATCCAAATGATGTTTGGCAAGTTTAAGCAGAGGACTGACCAAATCCAGTCCAAGCAGTCAATGCTGAAAGCTGTATCTAAGTTAAACCTGTGGTCATGAAGTATGTTCTCTTCAACAGTGAAGCAAATTGTAGTGGGCTGTTGAGTTGTATTTCACTAAATTGAATTCTCTCTGTATTTTAAAAGCTGCTTTAAAGTAACATAGTAAATAAAAATGCTTATAAATAAACAGATGTAAAAAAACTTGGATCAGAAAAGAACTTAGTAAAAAAAAAAAAAGCAACAACTTTCAAGACATTTAAGCTACTCCATTCTTTATTTTTGAATAAGGAGGCTTAAGTGCCTTATGTTGTCCTGCTTTTAAAACGTGTAAATCCAGCTGCCTGAAACTAGTTAATTTCCTTAATTAATTTTGCTTTTTAAATGTTTTTTAAATGTTTTCCACCTTCAGTTTCATATTATATCGATAGCTTAATGACAACTCCAAGAAGAAGGAAACCGATTTCTCAAGTAAGGTGCTGCAGAATGAGCAGGGAAAGGGAGCGAGGCAGCAGCAGTGCAGGGATGTGGGGAAACACCACGGCTGTGCCAGTCTCACTCCCATCTTCTGCTGAGAGCAGGCAGCAGTGCTTTCCACCTCTGCCTAATTCCTGTTCTCCCATGCCTCCATGCCTGGCTGTTGCCAACAGATCAGAAACTGATTTAACCAATGTGTCAAGACCAGCAACAAACCCATGCAAAAAATCCCAGGAAACCATTTTTTCCCTGTTAAACAAAATGAACAGGCTTCCTGGGAGAGCATCCAGGTGAGAGAAGGACTAAAAGACCATGAGAAAGAAAACAGGGCAACAGGTCTGTCTTCTTCCCTAGCAGCAGACCAAGGACACTGGGGCCTTATAGTTTCTGACAAGGAAATCATGGCTAGGCTTCGCAAATGAAGATTTGGGAAGGGCTCTACCCATGCTTGCTACAAGCGCGCTGGTGGCTAAAAAGGCCAATGCCAGACAGGCAAGTCCTGTCACAAAAGGCACAGTGGAATCTCCTTGGGCAGTGCTGGCGAGGCACGGTT
>VXBX01007348.1:2215-16019 GCA_013400415.1 Scytalopus superciliaris
GGGTGGGGGGGGGGGCGGGCCCCAGCCCCTCCCTGGCAGTGCTGCCTCTCCCTGAGCCTCCCCCCCTCTCTTTGCCTTCCAGATCATAGAGAAGCGCCTGGGACACATCCGGAGCAGGGTTTTCCGTGAGGTGGAGATGCTGTATCAGTGCCAGGGGCACAGGTACCCCCCATGGGGATTGGGCTGGGGCCGGGCTGGCACTCGTGGCACCCTCACCCTCAGGCCCTGCAATCCCTCCCCTCGGTGTGGGAGCATCCAGAGGGGCCATCCAGTGTTTTGCCGTGGCAATGGGGGCTGCAGTGGCCAAGTTGGAGCTGCTCTGAGGGGCTGGCCGAGCCCCCGCTGTGCCGGGGCCGTGTGTGGGGCGAGCTGGGAGGGTCTGCGAGCAATTAGGGAGGCACTGGGAGTCCCTCTCCCCCCTGGAATGCAGCCAGGGGGGCCCTGGCCGGGTGGTTTCCATCCCTGGAAAGGCAGTTTTCCCGTCCTGCATCCGTCCCAGGGGCTGTGAGGGGAGGGGACCCGGGGAGGTGTTTTGGGGGATGCTGATCCCGCTGTTCCCACAGGAACGTCCTGGAGCTGATCGAGTTCTTCGAGGAGGAGGAGAGGTTTTACCTGGTGTTTGAGAAGATGAGGGGAGGTGAGTGCAGTGCTGAGATGGGATGGGATGGAATGGGATGGGGGGAGCAGGGGGGATGGCAGGACCCCCCACGAGCCCCCGCTCTGCTCTGCCCCCCCTCCCAGGCTCCATCCTGACCCACATCCACCGGAGACGCCACTTCAACGAGCTGGAGGCCAGCGTGGTGGTGCGGGATATCGCCAGTGCCCTGCACTTCCTGCACAACAAAGGTGAGCTGGGACACCCTGGGGTGCACTGAGGGGGTGCACTGGGCCCCCCGGGGGTGTCACTGCCTCCCCCACCCCCCTGCCCAGGGGACAGTGCCCGTCCCGGCTGCATCACGAGGCTCTTTGTGGTGTGGATCCTGTTCCTCCGGTTCGGTTGGGACTCGGGGCCAGCAGCAACTTCTGCCCTTTGCCAGGGTGCAGGCAGTGGTTTGGGGTGGGGAGGGAAGGGAGGGAGGGGTCCCTGTGCCACCCCCAGACCTTTTGCTGGGGAGCTTTGGTAGTGGGGGGGAGGATTTTTGCCCTCATTGGCTCTTCTGCCCCCAGGGATTGCACACAGGGATCTGAAACCAGAAAATATCCTGTGTGAGAGCCCGGACCAGGTGAGGGGGGAGCAGCTGGGGTGGGCACAGGGGGTGGGTGCAGGAGGGTGCTGCCTGGGGGTGATGGACACACTGGGGTGCTGCCCAGGGGGGCTGGCGAGCATGGGGGGTGCTGGATGCAGTGAGGTCCTTCCTGGGGCAGTGGGCACAGTGGGGTGTTACCTGGGGGGGCAGGGGCCATGGTGGGGAGCTGCTGAGAGGGGTAGTGGTCGCAGGGGGAGCTGCCCCAGGGACACACACACATCCCATGTGCTGCAGCACAGGGTGGTACAAAGCCTGACATGTCCAGGCATTGACCAGCTGGGGCCTGGAAGCACAGCCATGGCCCTTGAGGGGGGGCTGCCTGGAGGAGGGGGGGTCACCAACCACTCCCCCTCTCCCAGGTCTCCCCGGTGAAGATCTGCGACTTTGACCTGGGAAGTGGCATCAAACTGAACGGTGACTGCTCCCCCATCTCCACCCCGGAGCTGCTCACCCCGGTAAGGACCGGGGCTCGGGGTGGGGGTCTCAGCCCCTGAGTGGGGGTGTGTTTGTGTGTGTGTGTTGGGGGTGTCCTGCAGGCTCCCTGCCGGTGGCTGGTGCTGCGTGTCCCCCGCGCCGTCCCCCCCGTGCCGTGGCAGGCAGGCTGTGGTTACATAAGGCGGGGGGGCCGGGGGCTGGCGCGGCGCCCGGGCTGCCGGCAGCCTTAGCAACAGCCAGGGCGGCTGCGCCGAGCTGCCGCCCCAGAAGTGGGTCAGGAGCGGGGCTGGGGGACCCTCTGGGGCTCCCCAGCTCCGGGGCTGGGCCCCCACCCTGCTGCAGGTGCTGCCTGTGGAGGTTGGTCACCCCCAAAGCTCTTGGGGTGATCCTGGTGCAAACCCCCCCACGCCCCTCTGGCACAAAGCCCCACTCCCCCTTATCTCCAGCAGCAGCTCCCTGCCCTGTGCAGGGTGTTCCCGGCACCCCGGGGTTTTTTGGGGTGCTGGGGGAGGCAGAGCCCGGCTGGTGTGGATGCACCACAGCAGAGGTGGGGGACAAAGCACTCAGCCCTCTGCCCCCCTCCTTCCTCCATGTGCACCCCCCTCCTGGGGCGGGATCTGAGTTGCTGAGGTGTCCGTGGCTCCCCCATTCCCACCGGGATCAGCCCTGCTGTGGGGCTCAGGGTTGTGGGGGGTTGTATTCCTGCTGTGGCATCAGCTGCTGGGGCTGGTGAGGCCCCTCGTTACGGGGGTGATTATCTGCTGGCTGCAGCTCTTTTCTCCCCTGGTCACGAGGCCCGTGTGGGCTTCGGGTCATGTGCTGGAAAGCCCCAGAGTCCCTGGAGCGATAGGGGAATGGCTGGGGCTGCCTCTCCCTCCGTCAGGGTTAACTCCTCCCGCACCAGATCCTGTGCCTGCTCCTGCTCCGGCAGCTCAGCCTGTGTCAGGCAGGGAACAGGCAGAGTTAGGCAGGGGAACAGGCAGAGCAGGATTGTCCCTCCGTGTCCTGCAGCCGCTCCCAGGCGATGGGGCGGCCGCTGAGCCGGTTGGGTGGCGGCGGTGCTGTGGGGCGTGGGTCTGGCTGTGGGGCGTGGGTCTGGCTGTGGGGCGTGGGTCTGGCTGTGGGGCGTGGGTCTGGCTGCCCTGGTGCTGCCCCGAGGGGGTTGCACCCTTCAGGTTTTTTATTTTTTCTCCCCTTTGGGTGTCAGCTCGCTGCTGGGTGACCCCGGCAGGGCTGTGGCATCTCCTGTGCTGGGAAACCCCTGCAGGATGCCCTGCCCTGGCACAGCTGGGTGTGCACCCCCCTTTCATGGGTGCAGCCCCGTGGCTCTGGCAGGACCCTCCTGGTCAGGCTCACCCCTCCTGTCCCCGCAGTGTGGCTCAGCTGAGTACATGGCCCCGGAGGTGGTGGAGGCCTTCAACGAGGAGGCGACCATCTACGACAAGCGCTGTGACCTGTGGAGCCTGGGGGTCATCCTGTACATCATGCTGAGCGGGTACCCCCCCTTCGTGGGCCACTGCGGCTCCGACTGCGGCTGGGACCGCGGCGAGGCCTGTCACACCTGCCAGGTACGTGGGGCACCCCAGCACTGCCCAAACCCCGCACCACTTTGGCGGCAGCGCTCCTGGATGAGTTTGTTTTTCCCTCTCCTCCCCCCCCAGAACATGCTCTTTGAGAGCATCCAGGAGGGGAAGTATGAGTTTCCTGACAAGGACTGGGCACACATCTCCTTCGGAGCCAAAGACCTCATTTCCAAGCTGCTGGTGAGAGATGCCAAGAAGCGGCTCAGCGCAGCCCAGGTCCTGGAGCACCCCTGNGAAATCCCAGCCCCCAAAATCATGCCCTCCCCCAAAACATCCCTGCCCCAAAAATCCAGCCCTCCCAGCCCTAAAAATGCCAGCTCTTCCCTTCAGCCCTGCTGTCCCCTCCTGCTGCTTTCTGGGGGCTCTGCTGCGACTCTGGGTATGTGGTTTGGGTTTGAGCCACGTTTTTGGTGCCTGACCCCTCTGGCACGCCGGGCACATGAGGAGGGACACCCCGATGTTTGAGCCTGACCCCCACCCAGCCCCCCACATGCCCTGAGCTCACACCTCCCCTGCAGGAACAGCAGTGCCAAAGAGCTCACCTNTTTTTTCTCCCCTTTGGGTGTCAGCTCGCTGCTGGGTGACCCCGGCAGGGCTGTGGCATCTCCTGTGCTGGGAAACCCCTGCAGGATGCCCTGCCCTGGCACAGCTGGGTGTGCACCCCCCTTTCATGGGTGCAGCCCCGTGGCTCTGGCAGGACCCTCCTGGTCAGGCTCACCCCTCCTGTCCCCGCAGTGTGGCTCAGCTGAGTACATGGCCCCGGAGGTGGTGGAGGCCTTCAACGAGGAGGCGACCATCTACGACAAGCGCTGTGACCTGTGGAGCCTGGGGGTCATCCTGTACATCATGCTGAGCGGGTACCCCCCCTTCGTGGGCCACTGCGGCTCCGACTGCGGCTGGGACCGCGGCGAGGCCTGTCACACCTGCCAGGTATGTGGGGCACCCCAGCACTGCCCAAACCCCGCACCACTTTGGCGGCAGCGCTCCTGGATGAGTTTGTTTTTCCCTCTCCTCCCCCCCCAGAACATGCTCTTTGAGAGCATCCAGGAGGGGAAGTATGAGTTTCCTGACAAGGACTGGGCACACATCTCCTTCGGAGCCAAAGACCTCATTTCCAAGCTGCTGGTGAGAGATGCCAAGAAGCGGCTCAGCGCAGCCCAGGTCCTGGAGCACCCCTGGGTGCAGGGGGTGAGTGCTGATTCCCCCTCCCTGCTCTCTTCTCCCAAACCCCTGCGGGGCTCCTGGCTCACACCAACTGTGTTTCATTGCAGTGTGCCCCGGATAACACCCTGCCAACTCCCATCATCCTGCAGAGGTAAGTGTGGGGGCCCAGCCCCCCATACCCCCCAAAAAAATCCCAGCCCCAAAAACCCTGTCCCCCCCTGTAAAAATCCCAGTCGCAAAAATCCTGCCCCCTCCCAGAAATCCCAGTCGCAAAAATCCTNCTGAGCTCACACCTCCCCTGCAGGAACAGCAGTGCCAAAGAGCTCACCTCCTTCGCTGCCGAGGCCATCGCTGTCAACCGCCAGCTGACACGGCACGACGAGGACGAGGAGGAAGAGGCGGAGGAGGAAGCACGACCCATCATCATCAAAGCTACCTCACGGGCCATGCAGCTCTCCCCCCCCTCCGAGTCCAAGCTGGCCAAGCGGCGGCAGAAGAGCAGCCTGGCCAAGGCTGTGGCCGCCGGGCAGCACCTGGTGGCCCCGCTGGTCCTGGTGGCTGACCAAGCCTGAGCGGTGCCCTCGCACCTGCTGTACCCCATATCCCCCCTTCTCCTTTCTTTCTTCCCCCTTTCCCCCCCTCCTCCCCCCAAGCCCCACCGTTTCTGGCTAGTGACAAGATCAGGACTCGTCCCTGTGGCTGGTTTCCAAGGTTTTGCTGATCTTGTAGGTCTGGGGGTGGGGGGGGTTGTTTAAGATCTCTTTTTTTTTTAGGTATTTNAAGATCTCTTTTTTTTTAAGGTATTAAGTCAAGCGTGAGGTTGCTTCACCCAGGGCACACTCAAGGACATCTGACAGACACACAGACTTTTGTTTCCTGACTCTTGGTTTCTCCTCTGACATTTCCCCCCCTCCCCGACACCAAAGGACTCTTTGTATCCGCGGCTGCTTTGACGATTTCAGCTCATTTCATACTGTGAACAAAAGACCCCTCGGTCGCGTTTTCAACAATGGGAGTCGCGTTTTAACCTCGTCCCTCCCTCCCTCCCCTCGGAGCTGCAGGTTTTTCTCCGACGTTGGGGCAGATCCCACAAAACCCCCTTTCCCGGGGGTCCCGGAGGCACCTCCGTCCCGTGCCCGGGGGCGTCCCTGGCTCTGCTCCAGGGGGGACATGGGGGGCGTTGTGCAGGGAACCCCTCGGGGCTGGGGAGAGACGGTGCCAGCGAGGGAGCAGCGCCCTGTCCCACGGAGCCACCCTCTCTCCTTGGCATTCCGCTGCCAGAATAAGCTACTCGCCCCTGTCTTCTTTTCCTTTGTTATTTTTTTTTTTTTTCTTTCCCACTCCCCTTTTATTATTGTTGGTTTTAAACTGCTACAGCTGTGCTTCTCTACAGGGCATGGAGAAATGTCTTCCTTTCCTCCCACGGCTGGTGGCTCCCGGGGGTAAGGTCAGAGCCGGGGGATGCACAGGCAGCCAGGGCTGTGCTCCTGTGCCAGGGCAGGTGTTGCACCCTCTGGTTTTGGAGGGGCTGTGCCCTTGTGGAGGGAGGTGTGAGGGGGGGGACGAGGTGTTCAGGGTGGCCAGAGCAGCCAGAAACACCCTCTGGGAATGGGGTGCTCTGTGGAAAGCGAGGAGCCACTTCAGGAGTGTCAGGACCTGCTGCAGGACAGTGAGACCTGTCGTGGCTTCGGGCTGGCCCCGAGGCTGCCGTGGCAGGAGGGTCTGGGGCCACAGAGGGTGCCCAGTGCCCTGGGGATGCCAGTGGGTGAGCAGCCAGGCTGGTGGCAGCACCCACGGGCTGCAGCATGGGGACAGCTCGGGATGTGGGGCTGTGGAGGGTCAGGGCAGCAGGGTCTGCAGGGGCTGGGCAGTGCTGGTGTGCACGTTCATGCGTGTGCATCCATGTTTCATGTGTGTTCAGGCAGTGCCCTTAGAGCTTGCTTTGGGGAAGGTGAGGAATGCATGTGGGGGAAAGACTTGGGGTGCTGAGCTGGGACGAGGCCCTTGGCTGGTTTCTGGTGCCCGCACTTGGGGCTGGGCTGATCTCCAGCCCCCCCAGCACCCCCTGCTCCCCCCGCCAGGCACAGCCACAGGTCAGGCCACCACGCTGTGCCCACTGCCACCCCCTCACCCCTTTCACAGCCTCCTCCTTTCCCTTCCCACTCAGTGCTTTGAGCTTTATATTTTGCAAAAGCAGCCTCGGCCCGTTGTGTGCACAGGTGAGGGTTTGGGAGCTCTGAGCCAGGGCAGGGGCTTCCCTGGGTCTTCAGCTGAAGACAGTCACTGTCTCTGGAAAAAAAAAAAAAAGAAAAAAGAAAGTTCTCCTTTTTATTTTAAGACTGCTGACAGCAATACTATGAAATATATGTTGTTTTTTGTTTCAGGGAGGTGTGTGTGAGTTATCTTGGGGGATGATGATGATGATGATGATGATCAGGGGTGTTGGTGGAGTTTGGGGCAGGGGCTGTCCTCTCTCACCCTTCCTGGCCTTTGTGCTGACCCAGGGGGGTCAGGGAGGGCGACTCCATCCCCATCCCACCCCCCAAAACTGCCTCGCCCGTGCAATCTGCCCTCTGCCAGCCCCACTGCGCTGGGTGGGGAGGAGCGAGGTGGTGCCAAGAGGTGACCCCCCCCCCACGCAGGCACTGGGACACCCCAGAGAGGCCTCCTTTAACAGAAAGAAAGAAAAAAAAGAAAAAAATCCATCTTGATTGTACATTGTTACTTTTTATAGCTTATTTTGTTTTATCAGTTGTAGATAATTCCTCGTTGTCTTATATTAAGAAATACTTGAATGACGTACAGTACGCGCTGCCTTGGGCTGGTGTTGTGAAGCTATCGTGGGCGCTGCACGCCGCAGCCTCCTTTTAACAAAACCCCCCCAAAAAACCCACGGGAAGGGGCTGGCAGGGGGATGTCTCTGGAGTTTATCCGTCCCCCGTGCTGCTTTTGTGGGCAGGCTGAGCTCCCCCCCCTCTTCCCCAGGTGGTCTCTTTTGTATGAACACGTAAACAGGCGCGCCGTGGCCGGGGTGAGCCGTGCCGTGCTGGCAGCGTGTCCCATGGGCACGTGGTGTGGGTGTCCTGCCCGGGGAATGTGCAGCTGGAAGATGCTGTGGGAATTGGTGGGCGAGGGGGTGGATGTGGGAGTGCCCGAGCTCGGCCTGGGCTTGGCTTAGCGGGTTGGTTTGTGGACCCGGCGCTCCCCGCGTGGCACTCGGCGGTGACTTGTGGCAGGGTCTGGGTGTTGGTAGAGAATCTTTGGATGCTTCCAGAGCTGGGGATTGACTCTGGGATGGCTCCAGCCTGGCTCGTGGCAGTGCTGGGCACCCATAGGCGGGACAGGGCTTGCTCTGGGGTGGCTGGGGAGACCCTCGTGCCAGGGCCAGGCGTCCCTTCCCAGGGCGGTTTCCAGACAGATGCTCCTGTGGTCCAGCACCAGCGACCCCTTCTCACCAACATCCCTCTTCCTCCTCTTCCTCTCTCCAAGCTTTCCCCCCCATAGAGCATCTATCTTGGAAACCAACTTCAAAAAGATTTGGTTTTTTGTTTTTTTTTTTTTTTTTAAGCTGGAAACTTTAAGCATTTTGGCTTCCTCTCCTTCCCCCCTCTCCCCCTCCCCTTCCTTCAGCCAACTAACTCGACTTAGAACTGGTTAGAAACGTTTACTGTGAAGCTCTAACTCTCTTTTTATCAAACCAGGAGAAGCTTTCTCCACTTTACAATTGATGAAGACTGCCAAAGCTGGTTCGACAAGAGTCACGTTAACGCACTGTTGGTTTGTGCAACAGCAGCCTCTGCTCGGGGGCTGGCTGGGAAATAAAAACTGAAAAGATTTAAAAAAAGAAAAAAAACAAACAAACAAAAAATCCACAAAAAAAAAACAAAAACAAAAAAGGAAAAAAAAAAAAAAACCACACAAAAATAAGCACTTTACTGTATGTACCAGGTGACCTGATACAGCTGAATTGAAGTTTTCCTTTATAACAATTGTTGATGCCAGAATTTTGTATTCTGTTTTTTAAGAATTTAATAAAAATGCATTGAGACCTAGGTGGTGGGCAGGTGCCTGTGGTGGGAGGGAGGCTGGGGAAGTTGGGAGGGGGGGAGAGTCCCCTGGCACTCTACCCAACGGGTCTTCCCTGTGCTTGTCCTTCCCAGCCTGCTGCTGGTCCGTGCTGGGAGCGTGGCTGGGGTGGGATCCAGGAATAGGAGCTGGCAGCGGCTCAGGCCCTGACTCACTTTTCCCAGTGGGATGGTGTGATCCACTGAATCCCCAATGGGAGCTAGAGGTCACGGGGCAGGGCAACCAACAGCTTGGAGGCTGCTCTGCTGCTCCCTGAGCCATCCTTCCCTCACCTTCACCTGCCAGATGCCAGCTGAGGGGGAAACAGGCACGAGGGAAACCTGTGGTGGGATCCAGAAAGGCTTGGGAATGTGGGAAACTGTGGGGACTGGAGGTTGGGGGGATCATCAGGGTGTGGGAAAAGGGCTGCATGAGAGCACTGCTGGGCTTTCTCTCTGGGCAGGGACAACCTTGTGGAATTTTGGTTTTTTTAATGTATTCTATTTTTTAAGGTATTTTCTGGCCTGACAAATTACTTTTCCAGCCATGTAGGGGGATGGAGCTGGATCCCTCTGGATGCCATTGCCATGGCAGGTGGGGATGCCCTGCCTGGCATTGCTGTCCTGGCAAACCCCCCATCCATGGCGCCCCTCCCTTTTGGGATGGGCTGTGGGTTCTGCCATGGACCAGCTGCTGCTCCTGGCTCTGAGCTGAGAGAGTCCACAACAACCCACTGCCCAGAAACCTGGGCTTGGTGCTTCCTGCAGCATCTGCACCCAGACAGGATGGCTCCAGGAATCTCCCTTCCCTTGGCTGTTCCAGGATGACCCATGGTGAAGGAGCTGGGGTTCCCTGGATGCAGAGGATGAAGAGCGTGTCCCATCACATGGTACTGTTCCTGCCACTGTTGAGCAAAGCTATTGCTCTCTCCTGGACCTGGGATGACCTTGGACATTTTAGGAGCATCCAGTTCTTGGCTCTCCTGGGTATCCTGCTCCCTCCTCTTTGTTGTCTCCCCATCCTTAGGCCCTGTTCCAGGAACCCCTCCTCTCCTGCAATTTGCTCATGGGTTATCCTGCAGAAACCCACCTTCCAAGATTCCAGGTGGATCCCAGACAGGTGGTGTGTCACAGGCAGGTTTTAACCTCTGAAATTTCTTTGTGTGGTCCCTCTTTCCCCCCTCCCTGCCTTCACCACCTCCAGGAAGCGCCTTGTGGATGGAAACCATCCTGGAGCACGTGCAGAGAAGGGCAGCTCTGAAAATAAACCAGTGCTGGGTTAAAATAACCTGTGCTGCTCTGGTGCTTGAGCACCAGCCCAAAATAGGCTCCGCCGGGATAAGGGCACTATAAATACTCCGGTGTGGATTTGCAGGGGAGAAAAGCCCTACAGAGGAGCAGTGGCAGTGCCTGGAGCAAAGGGGCCACTTCAGAGCCACCAGGGTGACACAGGGGTCAGGCAGGCTGTGGGTGATGTGGTGGCTTGTGCCAGTTTGTCTGTTCTCAGGATCTGATGGAGCCATCAGGTCACAGTTGGGTCCAAGTGGCTGGTGGGGTCACACCAGGCTTCAGCCCAGGGCACTGAGGCAGGTGGGCAAGAGGGCAGTTTCCTCAGCATTTTGGGTCTAAGCCTGGCTCTGCTGGTGACAGATGATGATCTGGGTGATTAGTCAAAGTTGTGATTCACTATCTGCCAAAAAAACAACCCTGAAGTGAGGAAGGTGCATTCCCTCAGCCCAGACCACTCTCCTAAACCAACCATGCTCCCAGGTTTATTTTTGGGATGGTAAAGTCTCCCCTGTGGCAGTGGTGTCTGGATTTCTCTGATGTTAGTCCAGGGTTGCTGCAGCAAACACCTCACCCTGTCCCACAGCACCCAGGTGAGTGTCCCACACAGACTGCTGTGCCATCCAGATTATCCCTTATTTCCATGGCTGTGTTTCTTTACCCTGGCCCTGAGTTGAGCCTCTGGCTCCTGCCACAACCCCAATCACACTTGTTTAGTTCATCATATGCCCAATAACCAGGATCTCTCAGAAGTGCCAGCACTGTGAGTACAACCCAGAGCAGGGTGATGGTGCTGAGGAGATCTGCATCACACAGGGAGGGATCCCTTGCATGCCAAATCCCCTCCCTGTGTGATGGAGAGCCACATGTCCTGCCTGGCATGCACACCAACCCCCTGGCACACCACAGTTTCTTGAGGATGGCCATGGATTTGCTGGGATTTTGGAGCAGGGAATGCTGTGGCAGAGAGGTTTCAGCCTCCACCACCTCCATCACGGGCTGGGTGTTCCAGCACCTCCCAGGCAGGGCAGTACAACATAACTCTGTAAAAACCCACTTTTTGTGATTTTGGGCTTTCATCTTGGTTGTACAAGAAACACACGCCCCAAGTACTGGTTGCTTTGCACAAAGAAACTGTCAGTGCAAAGTACAAAACAGAAAAAAAACCCATGTCACTGCAAAATATCAAAATATATTTGCCATTAAGTCTTTTCAAAACAAAAGGAGCCTGCATTGTTTGGTGATCTCTAACCTTAGCCTTAGAACAGCTCTTGAGACACTGAGCAAACCAAATATTCAATGCATCTCTCATCAAAGCTCACTTCTTTTGCTATAGATTTCACAACGAATCTCTGCCATGCTCAGCAAAAAGAAAAACAACAAAAGGAAAACTCTTTGTAATAAAGGTTAGGTAATTTTCTTTCTCCTTTAGAAAAAATGCGCCCTCTTGCTTCACCCTGCTTAGTTTTAACACACATAGAGACACGGGGATGAGGCTCCAGGCCATCCCTGTCCAACCACCCAGCGAGGCTTCAGCTCCCTCTAATGTTTCTGGCCCGAACTCAGCATGGGGAGGAGGGACAGGCCAGGCAGGGCGGCCCGGGGGGAAAGGGTGACGCTGAAAACGTGTGGGAGCAGCTGGGCCAGCACAGAGGGAGGGGGGGTGTGGGATGTGGGAGCAAATGGCAAGGCAGAATAAAGGCTGTGGGGTTTTATGAGAGAATACAGCTGTGTTTAAGGCTCGGTTATTATAAATAAATGAAAGATTTCACAGGAAAAAAGGAATACTCTACGTGTTTCCATCCCTGGGAGTGTTCAAAAACCGTGTGGATGAGGCACTTGAGGATGTGGTTTAGTGGTGAACGTGGTGGTGGTGGGTTGGTGGTTGGACTTCATCATCTGAAAGGTCTTTCCCAGCCTAAGTGATTCTGTGATTTTCTGATTCTAAGGGCTCCTACTCATTGCTGCCTGCACAGGGACTGTTAGGACGGGAGCTCTGAACTCTGCATGGCTGTGGCCACAGGAGTTTCCCAAACTTGTCCATGTGAAGTGCAACACAGCTTTAGAAAATGCAGCAGAAACCTGATGGCACAGAGTGAACCAGAAGTGGCCATTTGATAATACAAATACAAAACAAGGTTGGAAGCTCTTGATCTAAATTGGTGGTGTTGGCACCACCACTGCATCCGGCTGTGGTGGCTCCGAGGCTCTGGAAGCATCGAATCCATACAAACAGGACACAGTCCATACAAACAGCACACAATCCATACAAACAACATACAATCCATACAAACAGCACACAGTCCATACAAACAACATACAATCCATACAAACAGCACACAGTCCATACAAACAGCACACAATCCATACAAACAGCACACAGTCCATACAAACAGTATATAATTAATACAAACAGCACACAGTCCATACAAACAGTATATAATTAATACAAACAGCATACAGTCCATACAAACAGCATGCCAGCCGAGGCACAGGAAGCAGGAGGGGCAGCCAGGCCATCTCGTTGCTGACATGTCAAATCACAGACCCCACACGCTCATTCCCGGATGGATGTGTGTCCAACACAGGTCAGGGGACGGATAACAGGGAGAGGGGGAATGTAATTACCCTGAGAAGAATAAATCACTTTAACGGTTCAGTTGCCGGGATCACAGCAAGGCAGTGGCACAGCCTCTTAATTAATCTTCTGCTTTGCAGGCTGTTCCTGCCCCTGCACCATCCCCGCCTCACGCTGGCTGCCGAGGACATGCCATGGTGGGGACACATTGGCCAAGCAGATCCAGCAGGATCTTGGGAGCAGCAGGGCATGACCAAGTGAGGGATCAGGCTGCTGTGGAACAGCCTGTCCCCACGGAGAGCTGCAGCTCCCTGGTCTGTGCAGGGCAATACCTGTGGTCATCCTGGTAACTGGTGTCCCGTGGTGCTCCAGGACTGTGTCAGCAGCAGCAGGCGGTAACTCTGAGCTAATTGTTGTGAGGAATTGCTGGGAACAAAGCAGGTCTGGGGATGGCAGAGGATGTAGAGGAGTGGCTGGTTTGTGAGAGCATGAAGGGAGAGCCTCCCCTCTCCACAGCCCGAACCTCCCTGGCTCCTCATCCAGCACTGACCCCCTTCAACCCTGTAAATCCCAACCTCCCCTCCATGAATTCCACCCTCACACCTCTTCCCTTCACACACTCCTCTCTGGGCCCCCTCACCCCTCATCCTCCCCAGAATGACCCCCTTCACAGGATGGCCCCTTTATCCCCCAAATCTGCCCCTCAGGGATCGGTCCCCTATACAGCTCCTCAGGGAGATGCCCCTTCATCCCCCTCAGGGGGTCACCCCCTCATCCTCCAAAATGTGCCTCAGGGATTGCCCACCAAAACTGCCCCTCAGAGACGGACCCCCTCACTCCCCTGTGTTGCTCCTCGGGGAAATGCATCCTTATCCTCAAAACAGCCCCTTGGGGATGGCCCCTCAGGGATTGCCCCCTCAGCCCTGAATCTGCCCCTCAGGAAGTGCCCCTTCCCCTCAGGGATGTGCTCTCATCCCGCTCAGGAATGGCCCCTCATCCACCAAATCTGCCCCTCCAGGATGGTCCCTCATCGCCCAAACCTGCTCCTCAGGAATGGCCCTTCATCCCCCTCAGGGATGGCCCCTTATCCCCCAGATCTGCCCCTCAGAGATAGTCCCTCATCGCCCTCAGGAATGTGCTCTCATCCCCCTCAGGGATAGCCCCTCATCCTCGAAAATGCCCCTCAGGGATGGTCCCTCATCCCTGAATCTGCTCTTCAGCGATGGCCCCTCATCCCCCAAACTGCCCCTCAGGAATGGCCCCATATTCCCCTCAGGGATGGCCCCTCATCCCCCAAACTGCCCCTCAGGAATGGCCCCATATTCCCCTCAGGGATGGCCCCTCATCCCCAAGCTGCCCCTCAGCGACCCCCCGCTCTCAGAGATGGCCCCGTCCGGGCTCTCCCCCTCCCTGCCGGCCCCTCCCGCCGCCCCACGCCCTCTCCCC
>VXBX01007348.1:16791-40724 GCA_013400415.1 Scytalopus superciliaris
TCCCCCTCAGGGATTGTTCCTGTCACTCCCCCACGCTGCTCCTCAGGGAATTGCTCCCTTACCACCCCAAACTGCTCCTCTTGCCCCCCGCTCTCCCCGCCCCGTTGCTTCTCAGGAAAATGCCTCTTTATCCTCAGAACTATCCCTCAGGCATAGCCTCTCATCCTCCTGGGGGATCCCACCCTTACTCTCCCTCAGGGCTGCCCCTCAGAGGTGCCCCAGCAGGGCCATAGGGGGGTGTGGGGGCTCCCCTGCACCCTCTGGGGGCGATGCTCGGGCAGGGAGGGGGGATTGGGGTGCAGGGTTTGGGGCTGCAGCACCTCCCTCGTGAGGGGGCAAGGTTGGGTTGGGAAGGTGCATCCCACGTTTTACCTCCCTGCTCAGGGTCGCACAGCAGGGCGTGTGGAGTGTGGGATCCCCTGTTTGCTCTCCAGCACCCTGAGAGGCGGCTCTGCCCCTCACCAGTCAGTGCTGCCCCAAATCCCTCCCGGCGTCATGAGATGGGTCTGGCGTTGGGAATGAGAGTGTTTTCCCGGGAAGGGATGGTGTGAGTGGGGAAAGGAACGGCACAGAAAACCACCCCTGGATCTCTTGCTTGGAAGTAATCCTTGGTTTTGTGGGCAGTGGAGGCGAGGCTGAATAGTCTCGCAGGCTGCCTGATCCCCGCTGACAGAAATGGATCGGCGAGAGCGCTGGGGGTGGGAAGGAAAGAACAATGATTTGAGAACCCAAATTTCTGCCGCAACACTTTAGTTTCAAAAGAACCTTTACTGAATCTTTCCCGAAGCCCTGCATTTTGGGGTGTGTGTGTGTGTGTGTGTGTGTGTGTTAATGCAACTACTGTAAAGGGCTTGTGTTGAGAATGACACCCGAGCCTGAGTAACCCCTCGAGGTTAACGCTTAAGGCCAAGCTGCCATTTAAGTTTGCAGCTCAAAGGAGCTGGGAGTCGCCTCCACCTGGATGATGCAGAACTGATGTGGCTGATTGACACGGGGCTGGTTCCTTGAGGGAGTTCTGGATGATCCGTGTGTGCCACCCACTCCCTGCCACCCTGGAAGGGCCTCCCAAGTGAAAGCCCTCGCTCAGAGAAGGGGCCTCCTTGAATTGGGGTGAGGGAGGATCCTTGGTGTACCTGGAAGTGCTGCTTGGCAAAGGGAGCCTCGCTCCAAATATTTTCAAACTACTGCATTTTTTGTAAGTGTTCCCCTTCCTGGAAGTTCCCCCTTCAGATTTCCCCTTTTCTCTCTCTTTCAGAACAAACCACTCTTGTTCCAGGCTGGTTTGAGTGTCCAGGGTGTCAGCTCTGCTTTCTTATAATTTGAAGCTTAATTAGTATTTGAGTAAGCTTGCTCCTGTCCTGAGAACTAGGCTTGCTGGATGGGGAGGGGTGATGTTCAGCCCAGAAATAAATGGAAAATAAATGAAGCTTTAAAATTACCAAAAGGAAAAAAAAAAAAAAATGGCCCCAAAGTGAGATGCTGCTTAATTGCTCTGAAATCCATCTGGTGCTCTGGGTGGTAGAGATAGAAAGGAGTGTGTCACGCCGTGCCATCCCACCTAAAGATTCTATGGATTTTAGTAAAATCACCGGTTACAGTTGGGATATCCTGGTGATTCATGAAGTACCGTGGTTATTTCAGAAACAAGAGAGCTTAAAATAAAACCACCCAGACCCCTTCTGTGCTCAGTTCTCCCACAGCAGCCCAACAGCAGAAGATACCTTGTGCTGGAACTGAGTTGCAGGGCAACTGTGAATTTAATTTGAGGGGCACAGTTTGGCTTCAGCGACCTGGGCAGGTGTTGGTACTTTGGTGTTGAGTGCCTAAAATCATAAAATCATGGAATCAGAAAATTGGTAATGTTGGAAAAGATGTTTAAGATCATTCAGTCCAACTCTGAACCCAGTGCCATGTTCACCACTAAACCATGTTCCCAAGTGCCACATCCACAGGATTTTTGAAGACTCTGCCACTTCCCTGGGCTTTATAAGCCTTTCTGTGAGTAAATTTTCTGTAATACCCAACCTAAACCTCCCCTGGCACAATAGTGCTCTCAGGTAAGTATTTTTACTGTCTGGTTTTACTGTGTAAATTCTCAGACCAGGCTGGGTACCAAAAGTGGCTGCAGGAGGAGCAGATCCTAAACAGGGCTCTTGGTCAGCCCCTGATGGTGCTTTGAGGAGGGGTCTGCAACATCCTACCTGCAACCTCCAGTACAGCTGCACAGTGTGTTAGGAATGGCTTTGGCAGCAGACTGGGTAGCACAAATAATCTGAGAGGCACAGCCCTGTGGGAGCTGGAGGTGAGGTAGTTCCTGGCCAGGCTCCTCCAAGGATGGAGCAGAGTGGAGGTGGAGTGTTGGTAGTTTAAGGTATTCAAGTGGTGTGTGCTGAGCAGGCACAAGTGATGTTTTCCACACGTGGTGGTGCAGGGAGGAGGTTTCTGACACAGCTGGAGGTTTAGGTGTGTTTCTGAGTGAGCCTCATGAGCTCAGTTAATGGCCTTAAGCTGAAGGAGGGGAGATTTAGGCTAGATAACAAGAAGAAATTCTTCAGTGTGAGGGTGGGGAGGCCCTGGCACAGGTTGCCCAGAGAAACTGTGGCTGCCCCATCCCTGGAAGTGTCCATGGATGGGACTTGGAGGAACCTGGGCCAGTGGAAGGTGTCCCTGCTCATGGCAGGGGGTGGAATGAGGTGGGCATTGAGGTCCCTTCCAACCCAGACCAGTCTGGGATCCTGTGGCTCAGCAGTTCATATCAAGCTGCAAAGACAGGCAGTAGAGACCTCGCAGAGCAACTAAGAGCAAACACTCATTTTGTGTGTGAAAACCCAGTTTGCAGATAAAATGGTGTAAGTGGCTCTGCTGGGTTGGACTGAAGGTTCACCTGTCCAGGCATCTGCAGCCCTGAGGAGATCAGGTGTTTTCCATCTTCAGGAGACTCCAGACCCTGTGGAAGTTCCTTGCCTGGCCTGGCACAGGGTCTGTCTCTGAGCCTTGAGCTCATTCCCTTTCGCTGCTGAATCAGCCATGAAGAAGGTGGAGCGGCCTTAATTCTGTTCCATGTCAAGGCCAGGCCGAGCAGGCACCTCGAGGCCTCGCGGCACCGACGTGGCCAAGGCCGGTGCTTTGATTACACCAGCAGTAAGAGGGGAAAGGACAAAGTTTTTTGTCTTTTTCCAGATCTGCTTCATGGAGCACATCATCAATGAGATTAGAAATGTATAAACCTCATCAGCCAGGAGCTGCATGGGTGTCGTAATTAAGCTTGTTAATTGGCCAGAAAACAGGGCTCGAAAGGGAATGGGGCAAGCACCCCATGTGTGCTCCAGCCTGGGAGATCTGTGGTGTGGGGGCAGCCTCAGCAGGATTCTGGCTGCTATTTCCAGGAGTCTCCTCTGGGCCTTATCCTGGCTTTTCTTGGACCCTTATTAACTTGCAGCATCGTGCTCTGGGGTGTCCCACTGCTCAGCTCCTGTGCCCAGCCACTCCTGGGGGCTTCTGAACCTTGGGCTCTGCATCCTCTGCAGCCACCACACGATCATCATTCATTAACTTCTCATCACCCCTGGTCTCACCGAGCTCCAGCACGTCACATGTGGCTCTGTTCCTGTGCCAGCTCTTCTGGAATTGATATTTCAAGGTTTCTCAGCAGAGGAGTGGCTGGAGGAGGGAGGTGGTACACAGCAGTGGGGTGGCTGTGGTTCTTGAGTGGTTTATGGTGTTCTGGTGTTCCCATAGTGCCTAGAAAGGGAGCAGGACTGGTGGGTGTGCAGCTCAAACCAGGTGGCAGGTAGAGGGGCCAAGGTGAACATGAAGCAGTGAAAATTTTGGGTGGGAAGCAAATAGCAGAATGAAGGATGTTTTCTTGCAGGCCTTCAACAAACCTGTGGAGTCAGCTTTGGATCCTCACAAAGACAAATCAAATTATTAAGGTCGTGGAAGTTCCTGTGACTTACTTCTGAGAGTTTACTTTGACTCTTCCACTGGCAGAGGGAATGATGAGAGATCAGGTGTTGCTTTCCTAGTTCTTTTGTTGTGTTCTGCTGATTTCTCTGCATCCTTTCAGCAGCCCACTTAGTTTTGGCCACCAAAGTCTTTCCTGTTGAATTCTGCCCATCTCTCCCTTCTGCAGACCTGCATGGTCGGGGAAGGCTGTTGGATTGTGCATCCCTCCTTTTCCTGGAGTGTCTTTGGAGCAGCTTTAAATGTTCATTTTAGGGAGGATAAGAAAACTGTGTGAAGAGAGAGGGATTTTCTTACATTAATTGTGTTCTCTTAATGTTTGAGAGGACTTCAGACGTGGAGTGCTGTGTTTCTCTGGCACCTCCTGGGATTCTGTAGGGCTCAGCAGTTTACAAAATCAGACTGATTTGTCCCTGAGTGAAATGAAAGCAAACATTTGAGAGGTTTTTTTAAATGAATGCCCTTTTCAAATAGCTTCTGAAAGCTCATGCTCATTGAGGACCTCTACTGTGCTGGCTGTGAGAATGAAAATTTGAGAGTTCAATTAATATATGTTAATTTTTAGTAGCAAACAAAGCCCCTGATTGTCCTGCCACCATCGCTGCTCTTGGAGGAACAAGGATTTTTGTTTCATCTGGCAGTTCTGGTATTGTGAGGAAGGTTTTTATTTGTTCTTGACATTTTTCTTGGGGATTGTCTGACGGAAATATGCATGTGTGTACTTTTTTGAAACCACTGTGGTTTGTCCCGAGCTCCCGGAGCCCATCAGGAACAATACAACCAGCTCAGCAGCCAAACTCTGTCACAGCAAACAAGCCTGGCACATCCATGGAGCTTCACTCCATTGTGTCCCTGGGAAGCCTCCTCTGCATGGGAGGGGAGTGAAAAGTGAGAAAATGAAAAATTCTGTTTAAGTGGAAATTTCCTACTTCTGAAAGGTCATTTCTTACTAAATCTGACTGAAATTCCCCTTCAGTGTTGGACTTTCCTTGGGCTACAGGTCCTGGAGGTTTCTGCCTCGTGCCTGCTGTCCTTGTATGGATTTCTGCCCACAGTTCTTGATCCTTCCTTATGGGAGTGGGCATCAAACTGCTGCAGCAAGAGCCAGGAATGTTCCAGCTGCTTCCTTTTTGTAGCTGGAGAAGTGGTTGCAGTCACCTTCGGCACCCTGGGCTGCTCTGCTTCCCCACACCTTTGTGGCCAGGGCTGGGTTTAACATCAGGGAGCTGTGTGATTGCAGACACCAGGAATAAGATTAATTTAATGGAGGAAAAGTCTGCATTTTCAAACAGTGAAGGTTCCCAAAATGGATTTTCTCAGTCTTGAGGCAGGTACAGCAGCCTAAGTCTGGGCCTCCTCCTAAAGCAGGAATTGGTGTTCATCAGAGGGGCAAGAATCCTGTTTTCATGGGAGTGCTGGAGTACAGTTTTTGGTCTCAAACCTGGTTTGTAGAAATTCTTGCTTCCAGTTTCTTTAGGGCCGATAACTTGTGTCTCACCAGGAAACTCCCAGCAGTGTGGAAGGGTTTGTGTGCACCCCAGGGTGGGGGTTTGCTCTGCCTGCTGGGCTAAGCCTGGGGCAGGTTTTGCATGGCTGGAGGCAGCAGCACGTCCAGGGAAGGAAACTCCTGGGCCAGGTTCTGGGGCCCACAGCTCCCAGTGCTGCTGCCAGTGCCATGTGAGTGTCCTGGGAGCTTGTTCTGCTGTCACCAAGGATGTGTCCCTGGGGAGGAGGAAAGAGGATGCAGAGTGTGCAGTGACAAGTCTTCAGTGAGTGACTGTGGGGAATTGTACCAAGACTTGGATTCTGTTCACTGGAAGAACTTGAATTCCTGAACTTTGTTGTTTCTTACCCTCTCAACCTTGGAGTGCTCTGCAGGCTCCTGCAGGGACTTTGCAAAGCAACCACGTGTATTCTGTGCCCTGATGCCCAAAATCTGGCCTTTGGGGAACCTTTCCTGTGCTGTACCCCAGGACAGGGCTCAGAAGGAAGTTCCTTTGCAGGGAAGGAACAGCCAGCCTGGCACTCCCTGCTCTTGCAAAACACTTCTGCTTTAACTCTAGGAACAGTTTGCTTTCCCCGGGGGTGGCTTTGGGGATTAGCAACGAGCCTGGGATTTTCTTTGGAAAAGGAAGACGATTTCACATGAGGGTTTTGTTTCCTTGTTTGTCCTCCCCAGGTTTGTGCTGGCTGTGGGCAGTGCTGTCTTCGATGCCATGTTTAATGGTGGGATGGCCACAACCTCTACAGAGATTGAGCTGCCTGACGTGGAGCCTGCTGCCTTCCTAGCTCTGCTCAAGTAAGCTGCTCCTAAAGTACAGGATGACTGGCAGGCATGGAATTATTGTAGAGAAACGTGTTTCTAATGAAACAGGGAACTGTTTTGTAGAGTGGAGATAGTTAACTTCCTGAATAAAAAGCCTCTCTGATGTGTTCAAGGGTCAATGCTGGTGTTAAATCTCTCTTTTCTGGGTAAAAGTCACTAGACTTACACTATTTTTGTGCTGCTGCACAAATATATGTGTAATATTGGCCATTGGTTTGACCCAAATGCTATTTTTTAGAGGGGAAAAGTGATCCTCTGAAAGCTCTGTAAGCTGCAAATACTTGCAGCCCGTTTAGGTTATGAGCAAGTTCTGACAGGTAAGCAGGAGTATGGAATGAATGTCAGCCATTCCCTGTGGTTTCACCCTTTGTGGGGGATTTATTCCTCTTTTGGAGAGCTGGGTTAGAATTTACATTTCCAGTGTGTGTTGGAATTGTGTGTGCTGGGGAAGCAGGAGGAATAAGGGGCTGTAACATCCTATTCACTGATTCCTTTAAGCTTGGCTGGTGCTGTACAGCATCCAGCAGCAATCCTGAATGGATGCTGGAAAGTCATTGTCCTGGTTCTATAGGATTTCTGTAACCTACTTCCAGGGGTTTCCAGTCCTGTGCTCTTGACATGTTCCCTGCTTGCTTCCTATTGGGAGCAGTGCCTATATATAGTTCTGGCACACTTTTTGCTTTACCTTCAGCCAGTGCTTTGGTCATGCCTGTGCTGTCTTAGAATATTTTAACATTGATCTTGGCTAGAACGAAAGGCCAGAAATAATTGGGAGCCCCAAGCCCCCTCCCCTTTGGCTCACTTTAAACCAGACACCAGCACGTGGGGAATCCCTCTAATTGGTGTGTGCCTGTCAGGCAGGTGGATCTCTCTGGAGTGCAGAGTCAGTAACTATCTTTAAATCTTAGTGAGGCTCAAATATCAAGTGAATTAGAGGCAAAAGTCACGTTGTTTCCCTGAGATTTCTGCACTTGATTAAACTGATTTCAGAAGGGGCGTGCCATCTGAAAAGCCACAGTGGTGAGTTCAGGTGGGTTTCAGCAGAAATGGTGTGTGGGTTATCTCAGTGCCTCTGAGCTTGCAGCTGTGCTGCAGTAGCTGTGCCCGTGCTCCAGTGACATCTTGGATGCTCACATCTGGACTTGGAACTGTCAGTTTTAAAATGCTCGGAGCTCAAACGTGCCACAGGAAGTTTGGGTGCTGCATTCCAGGAGGGAGCTGACTGAGTACATGGTGTGAACCTTCCCAGAGTAAAACCAGTCCCTCCAAACACTGATATGGAATGGCAGCTGATCCTTACATATGTCTCTGGACCTGGTCCAAGCCATGACCTAATGCTGTAGGACCAGGAGCTTATCCAGGGACACAGTGCCCCTCCTGAATGTTCTGCAGAAGGTCCCATCTAGATGCTAGATTGTGATGGTGTTTGTGGGTTAGTGGCCTTTAACAGGTCTGCTGTAACTGTGTAAGAGATCCCTTATTATTATTTTCATGCTAACCCAACGATAAGAACACTTTTGATTGTCTGGGGTTATAATCTAAATGTTCTTTTAAATTGATAGTCCAGTTTCTCACAGTTTAGGCCTGTCTTGTTGTCCCTGTCAGCACACACTGTTTGGACTACTGTAAACAGAATTACTAACATAGTGTAAAAAGAAATACCAACATAGTCATTGCAGTAAATAAATAGCTGGCTTTAGATCCACTGTGTTCTTTTAATCCTGGAATAAAAGGGATTGCTCAGTGCAAGTGGGGCTGGGAAGGGATGTGTGCAAAATACATTGATGAACCTGATGCTGCTATTGACAGATGCTCTGGAGCAGCACAAAAGCCTGCTTTCAGCAGTGAGAGCACTCCCCTTCCTGTGAATCCTGCTGTTCATGCTTCCCTGAATGCCATCCCGGCCCTCTCTGGCTGGAGGAACAGGAGTTCCACTGCTGCAGATGGGAATGCTGCCTGGCATCCCCCTGGAAAAGCCCTGCTGGTGTGGGGAGCCTCCAGGAGCAGTGGCCACACAACATGCTGTGTCCCCTTCAGAGAAATGCAGGATATTCCAAAATATCCCATGGAACAGGAATGCCAAGCACAGTTAACACATCTCTGTTCTTTGTGCCTTTGAGATCCCAATTGGCAAACGCTCCACTGGTTAAGGGGAAAACAGTAAACAAAAACTGGGCATGGGCTGTTCAGCCCTGGGGAAGAGAAGGCTCTGGGGAGACCTGAGAGNAGTCTGGGATTTTCTGATTAGGACTAACACCGGTGAGCCACTGGTTTTACTGAGCTCAGCCTGTTGGGTCCTGCTCTCTCTGGTCAGTGTGCTCAGGTAGGAGGGGGCTTGGTCAGCTTTCCTTTGTTTTTCCATGGGCTATGAATGTACTTCCTTGTTTTGGCCTAGCACTCAAGGCTGGTGCTTTGCTGCATTGCAGTTAACTCTTGCTTTATGCTGAGCTTACTCTGGGAGCTGCACTTAACATCTGTGTGATGAAATGGAACAGCTGGGTCTACAAAGTGATGAGGAGAAAGTGGGGTGTGGATAAAGCACCTCATGTGCAGTGGATGTGTATGTTCTGAGTGCTTCTGAGCTCTTCTGATTTAGTACTGTAAAATGGAGCTTCTCATCTGAAACTGTTTTAATTGAACATCCAAAAATGTGAATTTTAAGGGGTGCAATTGGCCAGAGGCTGTTCTAACCTGGAGTAAGTGGAGGGTCAGAGCTCACTGGTGGGGGATGAAAGGCAGTTCGAGGTGCTTCAGTGGGTGTCCCAGCTATTAAAAGTTATAAAGTGTCTGTTACAGAAACCCAAAAAAGGATAAAAAAGGTTCTCCTTGTTCAACCAGAGTCAGTGGAAAGGATGTGAAAACCCTTCCAATCTCCAGTGTAGGAAATGTGGCCAGGATGGCAGGCAGAGGCACAAACATGTTTTTTGTGTATTTGCAGGGGTTTTGCTCTGTTACCTCAGTTCACCACAGCAATGTTTGTTTGCATGTCTTCAGATTTCTTTATTCAGACGAAGTTCAGATTGGACCAGAGACTGTTATGACAACACTTTACACAGCTAAAAAATATGCAGTTCCAGCCCTTGAAGCTCATTGTGTGGAGTTTCTTAAAAAAAACCTCCGAGCAGACAACGCCTTCATGCTGTTAACACAGGTGAGTTTGGGATTGTTTGCCTTGAGCAAGATCCAGCACAGCAGGAAAACAGGAGTCTTCCCAGTGGTCTGGAGTTGGTCATCCAAAATGGAGCAGTTCTGGGTCATTTTGAATCGTTCCTCACAGGAGTCCAGCACTGATGAGCAGTTTCTTACAAACAGCAATACAGTACAGCAAATGCTGGCTGTGACAGGTGATTCCTTCCAGAGTGTGAGCTGGGGATGCAGTTAACAGGGTGGAAAGATTTCATCTGCCAGGAAGAGAAGTGGAATGAGAGGATTTCCATGTGTCACAGGTTCAGGCCTGGCATGCTGAGCTTTCCCTGCAATGTGCTGTGTCTGGATGCTCAGCCATTCCTTGAAGGACTTTGTGCAATACTTCCCCTGAAACGGGGGTGAAAGGAAAAGCAACTTTTTCCAAGAGTGCTTTGGTTTGTTTTCCTGGGAGAGCAGCAAGGTGCTCTCCTCCTTAGCCTGTCCCAGCTCCCCCTTCTGCACAGAGCCCTGGAGTGTCAGAGCAGCTGCTCCTTGGCTCCTTGTGAGGCTGGTGGTTCATCCTCCTGCTCCTCTGTCTGACCAGTTCTGTGAGGGTTGGGCTCCTCCACCTTCCATGTGCCTCTTGAAGCAGCAAACTAGAGGACTGCATTTACAACTTCTCTTTATTTTGGAGATCAGTCTTCTCATGCAGTTTGATTAAATGAGCATCCTTCCCATTTCCCAGCCCCATCTTCTCCCTCTGGTCCCTGCCACCCTCTCTGCTGACAGCTGATGGCAAATTGGTGACACCCACAGTGCTGTCACCTGTGTGGCAGTGCCTGTGGCATTGCACCCTGTTCTGGGTGCTGCAGGAATAAGAAACACACAGGCATTGTGTAGAGGTTTCTTTCCTTTCAGGAACGGGCCAGCTGGACTAGCTCTGGAGGGATATTTCTGATCAGCCAGCTTGGGAAAGCTGCTCTGATGACTGATGTGAAACAAACCTTGGAGTTGTTTTCCCAGCTGCCCAGAGCCGGGAACCAGCACACTAAGGTGGTCTGGCTCTGAAGGGTTGCCCTGACTGGCCCAGCATTCCTGTCTGCAGGATTTTTCCCCCTCGTCAGGAGTGCAGGTGTCTCTCAGGCTCTGGCTGTAGATGCTGATGGCAGTGGCTACACCAGCATTTTTTGCAGATATTGTTGGCCTGAAGCAATCACTGCTGAGCTCTTTGCTGGGGATTAGGCTGGGATTTTATTTGAGTTTAAATATTTGGATCAAGTTCTTAAAGTAGTTCCACGTCACACTGCTATTGTCGCTGCTTGGATTCAGCTACAGCTGCAGCACACCATGTCCCTCTTTACACATCCTCTTTAACTTGGCCCTTTTCCACGTGCCATAAACAGGTGAGGCAGCCTCCAGGATGTGGGGGGAATCCACACCGCATTTCCCAGAGGGAGATTCAGGACTTAAAAGCAGTTGCTTGGGCAACAGGAGCCAAATCTGCACTCCCATCTGATGTGTGATAGGGCAATTGTAACTCCTTGGCTGCAGCTCTCCTGTTCTTTGGGTTCAGCAGCTGCAGTCTGAAGGATCAGGAGCTGTTAGCCAAGAGCTGGGAAGAGATCTTCCTGCAGGCTGCAGTTTGGAGGAGATCCTGTACAGTAGCCATTGCCTCCTGAGGGTTGGAGGTGTCAGCTCTTGGTGTCCTTTCTGCAGGGATTTTTGGTGGCTTGCTGAGTCTCTGCACCTGAGTTTGCAGCTTTGGCAAGGTAATATTTAAGTTCCTTCCTTGGAGGTCACAAAGGTCCTTCTTTGGCACAAGAGGAAGGTGTCCTTGTTTTTCAGGTACCAAAACCAAGATGCTGCCTGGCACCAAGGCAGCTGAAATGGCAGATGGGGAAAGGTTTTCCTGGTTCCTTTTGTGACTTAACGGTTATGATTGGTGATCAGTGGTGATTCCAATCTAGTTTGTGTTCACTGTTGCTCTAAATCAAATCTCTGGGAGGTTTTTGAAGGTGCTTTGGCCAACGTGTCAGTATTCTGATGACTGACTGCACAAGGCACCTCACTGAATGGGTCTGTTCTCACAGTGCTCTCTTGGGTCTGGACCTTCAGCATGAAAATTGGGCTGTTCTCTGCTTCTACTGCATCAAATCAACAACCTGTGCAGTAAATTACAGGCCTGAGAGAGATCTTGTACAAGGCATTGCCTGACAGCCTTGAGATCACAGAGCCCCAAACCTCCTCTGAGTGTGTCACTGCCCAGTCTGCTGTGTCACCAACAGCATCTCGAGCTGCTGCTCTCTGGCAGAAACAGCAGTGGCAAACAGCCTTCCTCACTGACTGTGCCTTGTAGTGATCCTCTTCCATGCCAGGGGTACATCCCAATGTCACTTTGCGCAGGAAACAGCCTGCCTGAAGCTGCTGTGGGGGAGAGCTCTGTGGGTGTAATGGAAGCCCTCACGTGTCAGGAGAGCCACTACAGTAGTAAAGTCTGAGTCAGTCACAGCTCCCGGTGCCAAGTGTAAGGCACTGGCAGTGCTCCAGCCCCAGGAGCAGGTGACGGCTGCTGAAGCTTCCCTGGGCCCTGAGAAAACAGTTTTTTCAGCTCTCTGCACTTGAGGTCTCAGCATTAAAGGCTGGCCTTGCTGAGCTCTGCAGCCCACGAGCAAGGGGTCCAGCAGAAGATGCTCAAAGGTGGCTCCTGAGCGATGGAATTCCCAGCCCAAATGTGGCAGTGAGGTCAAGTCCCAGTGTGTTCTTGTTAGGTGTGATGTCAAGGCAATTCCTTCCTAACTAGCAAAACCAAAGCACTGGAAGTAAGAGCTCATTTAGTGATTTTTTTTTTTTGGTGTGCTCTACCTCATTTCTGCTTATGTTGGGCACAAGGTTTATAACACTTGGCAGTCCAGGATGATCTGGAGTGGCAGCAAAGTTGTTACAAGACTGCACTTGGGTTGTGCAGAGAAATCCTGAGCCACTCTCCAAGCTGCATGCAGGCTTTGCTTGGAATAGTAACCTATTTTGGGGAGAATTCTTTAAGGTGACTGGATTAGAGTAGCTGTTTCTGTGCAAAACATGGAAATGCACTAAGCAGGCTGTACCCCCAGGGCTGCAGGTCTCCCTGGGACACAGACTCTGCTGCCAAGGCATCTTTGCTAATACATGAGATCAGCGTGGCAGTTCTTACAGAATAAGCTGTCTCTGCATGTTCCTAGAGCAAGCAGGCCTGGAGTCACCGGGCAGAGCTTTCTCCCAAATATAAAAATGCTGGAGAAACTGCCCATGCTCGGCTGACATGGTCAGTATGGTGCTAGAAAGCACAATTGGTGCCTGCTCTGGTGCAGTGCTGAGACAAAGACGTGCCTGAAGACATGCACAGCTGAGCCAGAGCTGCTGCCAAACACAGAATTTTCTAGTGTTTGCCTTGTCATGCTTAACTGCTTGTGAAAGGCCCAGTGGATTCCTGATGCAGTCAGGCATGGTATTGCTAATGAAGATGGGCTCTGGCAGGGGAAGGGGGTGGTTCTCAATGTAAACTTTAAAATACCTTCTCTGTTAACGACTGGTCCGTCCTGAGCAGGCCCGGCTGTTCGATGAGCCTCAGCTGGCCAGTCTGTGCCTGGAGAACATAGACAAGAACACCTCAGATGCCATCAATGCAGAGGGGTTCACAGACATTGATCTGGGTAAGCTCTTGTCCTCCCCTGTCTGTCCCTGCTTGCATAACCAGCCTGTCTCCAAAGTTGTTACAGGTTAATACTTGGCACTCCGTGGCTTTGCTGTTCTGGAGCAATCTGTTGAACAGCCTCTGGCATGAAGTGGCTGGAGACAGGGCATGTGCCAAAAAGCTTCCTGGCTTGCCTGCAGAAATACCCTGGAATCTGCTTACTTTGGTGCAACTTGAGTTTTCTGGGCATGACACAAAGCCCATTTCCTGTGTTGATGTTGGCAGGTTGTGGGTGGGTGTAACTTGCCTTTTTTTTTTTTCTGTGGAGTTGGCTTTGTTCCCCAAGTCTTCATCAGGTTTTGGAGTTAAAAAGGTGTTGCGTTTTTGGAAGCAAGACCTGGCTATTTTAATTCATCCTCTGCAATTTCCAAAGTTGCTGGGCACAGTTAATGAGCATTAAAATTCAGACTTTAACCTTCCTCTAATGAGATGGGCTGTGGAGGTAAGGCACGGGTCACCTTCTGGCTCTCCAAATTCATCCAAATCTGACGTCAGGCAAGCTGCAATTCATCCTCCTGCACTTGCATTGACATGCCCGTGGAATGGGCTGTGCTTGCTGCTCCAGTGGGTTCCCTGCTGATGGAATAAGCAGATGAATCTCCCTCGGAGGCTGCGGGCAGCACTTTGGGGAGACGCCGTTTATTCCCTCCCTCCCCTGTTCCCGTGGCCGTACAGGGGGTGCTCCTGGCGAGGGGACAGGGGGTGATCTCTGAGTGCCCTGCCTTGCAGACACCCTGGTGGCAGTGCTGGAGAGGGACACCCTGGGCATCCGGGAGGTTCGGCTCTTCAACGCCGTGGTTCGCTGGTCGGAGGCCGAGTGCCAGAGGCAGCAGCTCCAGGTGATCCCGGAGAACAAGCGGAAGGTTCTGGGCAAAGCTCTCTCCCTTATCCGCTTCCCACTGATGACTATTGAGGAGTTTGCAGCAGGTAACTGAACAGAGGAGTGTTTGGCAGTCCTGGTCTTTGCTCTCTCTCGACTGCAGAGAGTCACTTGATGTGGAAGTGTGTATCCTGGAGTAAATTAAATAGGAAATTGTCCCGCATTCCCCCCATTATCCTCCATTTCACCACGTTCTCCCCCATTACTCTCTCTAAAAGGGACTTGCAAGAAGGCTGGAGAGGGACTTTGGATGAGGGACTGCACAAGGGGGAATGGCCTTAAGCTGTGGGAGGGCAGGTTTAGATTAAGTATTGGGAAGAAATCCTTCCCTGTGAGGGTGGGCAGGCCCTGGCACAGGGTGCCCAGAGAAGCTGCGGCTGCCCCATCCCTGGCAGTGTCCAAGGCCAGGTTGGATGGGGCTTGGAGCAACCTGGTCTAGTGGGAGGTGTCCCTGCCCATGGCAGGGGGTGGCAGTGGATGGGCTTTAAGGTCCCTTCCAACCCAAACCAGTCTGGGAGTGTGTGATTCTTCACTACTGATTTACAAGTTTGCTGTGTAAATGCTGTTCCCATCCATGGCCATTCCCTCCTTGTAAAGCCTGTGGTGCTCCCTTGGGAGGAACAGAGGGATCCCAGCTGGCTGTTGGTCCTCATGGCATGGTTAGGTGGTTACTGTCCCATTCAGCTGGGAGCAAACTGGGGTTCACCTTCCTCCCCTTCTAACCACTCCAGAGATTGAAACTGCACAATGATAATGGAGTTGCAAATAATTGGTGTTGATTGTAGCCTGCTCCCAAAGAGAAATGGGGATGTGTCTCCCCATCCTCTGCCTCTAATCCAGTGCTGCTCTTGGCCCTGTCTTGCCAATGCTGTTCAGAGCAGAGCCCCCCATCAGAAAAATGTGCAAAATGTTCTGTGAGCTGAAGGCTTGGTGTTGTTTAGTCTGTGTCCCAAAGCATTTTTCAATTTTACATTATTATCTTCATCTACAAAGATGTCTAAATCATTTAACAGTTTGGACTAAAGACTGCTTTGTTTTGCTTTCATTGCCTGTTGTCTCTGACTCCATCCTCTGGTGGTTCTCCAGGGACTGGAAGCTGGCAGTTGGCTGAAATAGTTTTCATGCTAAAAGACACAGTGGAGCCATTTTCAAAACTGCAACTTGTTTTAGGCTGCAGTGCTGTGTACAGAGAAGCAAACAGGGTCACTTCTCAGGGCAGTGATGGCATCAGCTGCTCAGTCCTTAATGTCCCTGTTCCCAGAGGAGGAGGGATGCCAGTAAGAAGTAAATCTGTCAACCTTCCCCATCTTGTATCGTTCTCATTGGCAGGAACGTGTTAATTTTGGCATCTTTGGGTTGAAGCCTCAGGGGTGGGGATGCCAATGCCCTTCTCCTTGCTGTCTGTCCCAAACTGCCTCTGCCACTCAGATCTCTGTGCTCTGAGAGAAACTCTGAAGTTTTCTTCATCCACTTTGACCTCAAAGATGAGCAACACCCCCAAACCTGGGAGGCTGCACTGATCAGCTGTTCTTAAACAAGGGATTCCCTTGGAATTCCTGCAGCTTTGTCCTCTTTCTGAGTTTGAGTGAGTGATTTCTGTGGTGATCACAGCAGAGGGAGTAGGGAGAAGCCTCTCCCCTCCACTCCCCTCTCTCCCAAAAGCCAAAAAAAGAAGGAATTTTACAGCAGAGGTTTCACCAGTTTATTTTATAATCTGGTATCAAATGTGAGGTTTTGCATGAAGATGTTTTAACTGGCAAATGTGTCCCTCCCTTCCCTCAGATCAGGTAACTTGAAACCCTGGAGAAATGAGTTGTAGCAACATGGGGTAAGTTCAGACACGATCAGTGAGGCTGATTTTTGCTGAGCAAAATATCCAAAGGCTCATTTCCCTGTGAACAGTTGCCTTCCTTGAATTCTTTCATCTCTACCCACTGCAGCCTTGGACCACGTTGTGCCTGAGTAACATCAAGTTGGATTTGACCCACTACAAGTAGTTTGGACCAACCAGCTGGGCATTTACTGCCCATGTTGAAGAGCACTTAAGTGGTCTTGTTTCTGTTCAGAGCCTCGTGCAAATAGAGGTGAAGAGAGGCTTTTAAATCTTAGGCCAAAAGGCTAATTTTTAGCTGGTTTTACTTCTGAAAGTATTTGAAGTAGTTTGCAAAGCTTGAGTTTTAGAATCACTGAGTTGGTGGCCCAGGGAAGCTTTGGCTGCCCCATCCCTGGCAGTGTCCAAGGCCAGGTTGGATGGGGCTTGGAGCAACCTGGGCTGGTGGGAAGTGTCCCTGCCCATGGCAGGGGTGGAATGAGATGAGCTTTAAGGTCCCTTCCAACCCAGACCATTCTGTGATAACTTGGGAAAAACATCTTGTTACTGGAGAAGAGCTGAGAACATGTTTCAACTCTGACTAAAACCCACTAGAGCCCTTTTCCCTGGGTTCTACAATAAACAAATGCAAAACATGGATTGAATGCCTGAGGGAAGGGAGAACTTAAAGCAGGCCACGAGCTTGAACCACTTCTGTTTTGAGTAAAAACACTCTTAAACTTTTTGAGTTGATGGGACCTGGGTGACATTCCCTCTCACTGCCCCTCATGGGCTTCCATCGTGTCTTAACCATCCGTGTGGATGTGTGGAAATCCCTCTTACCAGTGTTATTATCTCCAGAGAGAATGGAGCAAGGATTAGCTGCATGCTTTAGGTTCTTAATCCAGTCCTAGCAGCCAAAGGCATTTGGGCTCCACAGAGCTGGGCACTCAGTTGCTGTTCCATGTCCCTGCTCCATGTGGTCCTGACTGCCATGTGGATAAAGGGGAGACAGCACGTTTGTCTGGGGTTTGATGCCCTGATGCACCAGTGGAATTGCATCTGTGATGGGGCTTTGGCTCACTCCCAGCTGCAAATCAGGCTTGTAAATCCCATGTAGATCCCAAAGGGAATCACTTCTGGTTGTGCAGTTTTGGGCATCACAATATAAGGAGGATGGAGAGTGGTTGGAGAACATCCAAAGGAGGGATGTGGAGCTGGGGAAGGGTCTGAGGAGCAGCTGAGGGCACNCCTGGATGATCCCTGCGGGGTCTCAGGACATCCCATGGCTCTGTGGTTCCGCGAGGCTGACGGTGCCGCCCTCCCCTCCCCGCAGGGCCGGCGCAGTCGGGGATCCTGACGGACCGGGAGGTGGTGAGCCTGTTCCTGCACTTCACCGTCAACCCGAAGCCGCGCGTGGAGTTCATCGACCGGCCGCGGTGCTGCCTGCGGGGCAAGGAGTGCAGCATCAGCCGCTTCCAGCAGGTCGAGAGCCGCTGGGGGTACAGTGGGACTAGTGACAGGATCAGGTCAGCACCCTCAGAGTCGTGTTCCTGAGCCCCCACCCTGCCCCAGCCCCAAACCCCTGGGGGTCCGTGCCAGACCCCGACTGCCACTGCGTACGTCCTGAAGGGAAAGGGTTTTGCTGGGCAAAAGCATCACCTGGTGCACTGACCTGCCTTGGCATCTCTGTTGGCAAAGGTTTCCAGCAAATGTGGCCCTGCAGCCTCTGGAGAAGGAGAGAAATAACCCCCAAGGCTTCCTGCAGCTGTAGGGGCACATATGGAGTCAGCAGGCTGTGCCTGGGGGGGGACAGGGAACCAGCACTCTCTCAGGTCTGTTCCCTGCTCTGTTAGAAGTGTCAGTGTGGCTTGTTGAAGCCCCTCAACCTCTCCTGCTTGAGGGAGGCGTTGGGATAAAGTGCTGCTGGTCCTGTTTTCTGCTGGTACCCAGTTTGTTCAGCCCTGAGCTTGTGGGGAACCAGCAGAGCCCAGTCATGGGAACAGGGACTGGCAGGTGTGGCTGGCAAAGGCTGCTCTTTGTGTGGCCAAGGAATGACAGCAATACAGGAGGGGATCAAAAGCCTTGGTTCTCCCCTGATCCACCTTTGCCTTGGGTGGAAGGGGCCTCCCAGCCATGTAGTTCTTTGCAGGTTTTAAGCCTTTTCATTGATGGTTCTGTTGCACATCACTGGAGCTGTTGGTTGGAGCCTCTGGTCCGTTCACCCCCTGGCAGGGGATGGTGTTTGGAACTGCTGCCAGCTCCAAACACTTCCTGCTCTCAGACCTAATGCTCAGAGACCTTTTTGGAACCCTTCGGTCCAGCCTCTGCAGCATCAGGGTTGGTTCCAACACAATATTCCATGCTGGCTGCAGAGCAGAGGCTCCAGCCTGCACCAGCTATTTGTTCTGGAAACACACAGGGCAGAAGGAGTTGGTGGATGGGTGAAGAAATGCTGTTGGCAGCTTGGCAGGCACTGAGGCTTCTGCTGCCTGAGAAGGTGGAGCAGCAGTGGGTGAATATCCTTGCCCGTGCTGCCTTGGGCAGCAGGGATTCCTGCACTTGGGAGTGACTGGATCTTAATTTCTACTCTTGATAAATCTGGAATGCAGCAAACACCCAGCAGCACACAAACAACTCTCCAGTGCTCAGCACTGAAATACCCAGTGCCACTTCAGTGGTGTTTGCTGGACAGACCACTGTGAGGGTGGCACCATTCCACACTCCCAGGCTGCTCTGCCCATGCCTTGGCTGGTATTTTGGGATGCTGGTGTTTTACCACGATGTGGAAACGCTTTCTGAGCCTGGACTCTGCAGTTTGGTGATGGGATTGTGCAGGTCTGTGTTTCACATGAGCCAACAAAACGACTGCTGGCCCATGGGGCCAGTCAGAGGCATGAGCTTACAGGTGATGGTTTCAGCCCTTAGTAAGAGTTGCACTTAAATCTGTAGTAGTTTGATTAAATCTTAAGTGTAAAATCAACACAAGTGAGATATTTGTGTCTATCAGCCTTATACTGAAGCAATACAGGAGTGGCAAGTTTGGGCTGACTTCCCTGCTCTGTTCCTGCAGGTTCTCAGTAAACAAAAGGATATTTGTAGTTGGGTTTGGATTATATGGATCCATACATGGGCCAACGGATTACCAAGTAAATATACAGGTAATTCTCTCTACTACCTTAAAAATCCTCGCTGTTGTAGGGACTGACAAACAAATTTTAGTGAATATGCCACAAAATCTGAAGTTCAGAGGGGCTGTGAATGTTCCTGGGGAGGGGAGGTGGCAGATGCAGCAAGGGCCAGATGGGGCACTGGGGATCAGAGGGATTATTGAGCTCAATTTTATGCAGCTCCCGTTTCCCACGTCACTGCAGCATCTCCCCAGGTCTGCTCCCAGCTTTGGGAATACTCAGGGAGCTGGGAAGGAGCTGTGCTTGATTTCCCACCCAGGGCAGGCCGGGCTGATGCTGCTGTGGGTGGATGCTGCAGTGATATTTGGCTCCAAGCTGTACAAAGGCAGTGGAGCAGCCACAATTCCACAAGGGAGGAGCACAAGGGAATTGCTCTGCTGGGCCTGTGCAGTGCCAGGGTCCTGTTTGGGATGATGGGCAGGGCTGAGGGACACTCAGTTGTCTGAAGTCCATCGTGGCGTTGTCCAGAGCCTGGGGTGGGTCACAGGGGTCTCTGGGTTCACATGTGCCACCCCAGTGTGGGTCACTGGAGAAGGGCTGTCCCAGGAGAGTCCCAGCAGCACAGTCTGTCATCATTTCTCCCTGCACTGTTGGGCTCATCCTGGTGCCCCGAGCTCTTGGGGGAGAAAGATCCAAGCACAGAGTGTTGTCCTGCAGGCTTGGGGGTGGCAAGGGGGTGTCTTGGGCTGCCTGGGACCCCTGCAGTGCTCTGCCAGCCTGGGGGCAGGTCAGTGAAGGGCTGCCCCGTGTGTTGCAGATCATCCACACGGACAGTAACACAGTCCTGGGGCAGAACGACACCGGGTTCAGCTGCGACGGATCCTCCAACACCTTCCGGGTCATGTTCAAGGAGCCTGTGGAGATTTTACCCAACGTCAACTACACAGCCTGTGCTACTCTAAAGGTACCACAGGGGCTGGGGGGAGGGACACACAGGAGGGGGCAGCTGCTCCAGGGCCTCAGTGCAACACAGGCCTTGTTCTGCCTTTCTTGAGGCCTGTAGGACAAGCTCAGAGGTGTGTGTGTGATCCCTCACCTGGTGCTGCCATGAGCCCGTTCACCACCAGCATTCAGAGCTGGTTCCTGACTGGTCTCACAGCACTGAACAAGGAGTTTCAATGAGGAGGGGATGGGAGTATTTTTTGGTGTGTCCCCCCTGAGCTGTCAGTTCTGTGGGGGTGTAATCCAGAGCCTGCTGCAGCGGCCTCAAAAAGCTCCTATTTAGCTGTTGGCAATCTTGTTAATAAATTAGTGGTAAGTTCTGGTGGAGAAATGAACAGAACTTGAAGTACCTGAGGTGCAAATCCAGGAGGAAAAGGGAGGAGCTGAGGTCTCAGGGCTCACTGCCCCGGGCCAGGCTGTGAGGCCAAACCCCCCGAGAGCCTGGGCAGGGTCCTGACCCGTTCTTGTCTCCCGTGGCCGCCGCAGGGTCCCGATTCCCACTATGGAACCAAAGGACTGCGCAAAGTGATCCACGAGTCGCCCACAACGGGAGCCAAAACCTGCTTCACGTTCTGCTACGCGGCTGGGAACAACAACGGCACCTCCGTGGAGGACGGACAGATCCCAGAGATCATCTTCTACACATAGTGCTGCTGCCCAGCCAGCCCGGACTGACTCTGCCCCGTCACCCCCCAAACTAAATCTCTGGCTGAGTTTGACCACACCAATTGGAGCCACACTAGCCAAAGGTCTCGGTGAAATCATTTCAAAGCTCATGTTCTGCCTTGTGCTAGTGCTGCTGCTGCTCTCAGGTGCCAGGCGAGCTGGTGGCCCAGTCCCATTCGTAGGTTGTCTGTGGCTTGTTGTTCTTCGCCTCCTGATTAACCCTCTCTAACAACGTGCGTTTCTTTGGACTGTAATGAATGTAGATGCTCTTCCACCGGTCAGAAGCAAAGGAAACGAGTGGCTCTGGTTGTGGTGTCACTTGCCATGAGATCACCCTGCAGACAGACACGGGCAGGCCTGGGGGGCCCGTCCTCTGCTCCAGCTCAGCAGTCGAGGCCAGACCACAGGGCTTGGCCAGCCCATGCCCAGCCCCTCCCTCCCTCCCACCCTCCAGCCTCAGCACACCACAGCCACTTTCAGAAGTTAAGGAAAGTGGCCTTTCCCCTGAGGCTTTGCTGTTCCAGCTCTACACAGTCTTGAGGGAGACCTCAAATCCAGCCACATCCGGAGGGGCCGTGGCGTTTTCCTGCTCTTCTCACTGATCTGTGACAATCAGTTGGTGACAGCGAGGTGACCTCCCTGCAGGGTGGGAAGGGGCAGGGGCCTGGCTGGACAGGCCCTCCTGCATTCTGAGGCTCCCTGGTGCTGCTTCCAAACCCCGTGGCACGTTTGAAGCTCTGGGTGATGCTCAGCTCACCCCCGAGCAGCCCCAGCACAGGGCACCTGTACTGGTCAGTACTGGTCAGTACTGGTCAATGCTGTGCTGGTCCTTTGCAGAGCCACCAGGGTTTGGCAGCTGAAGCAGAAGGGCACCTGCCTCACCTGCCCCCTGTTCTGGGCATTCCTGCCATTTCCATGCATTTCTTCTGTTCCTGTGCATTGCTGACCTGCCCTGAGGGAAGCAGGAAGAGAGGCTTGATCTGTGCCTGCCTCTTACCTTGGACAAGGGTTTATCCAACGGTTCAGGAGAACCCGGAACATTCTCTGTGCTGCTGTGTGTGCACAGTGCCTGTGGCCAGGCCCAGGAGGGAGAGGCAGCCTCAAAACCATCACCTCTTGAGCTCAGTGACCTTGAAGATGCCCCTTTGTCCCCGTTCAGGGCTGGCTGCTTTTCCCCCCTGAGTGGGGGAGAAGTGGGTGCTGGTCCTGGGGCTGCCTGACCAGCCCCAGAGTCACTGCTGGTGAAGACCACGAGGCTCTTCCTCCCCTCCTCTGCAGAGGAAGCTGGAATTAAGCTCAGCCTGGCTGTGGGACTGGAGTCTGTGTGGGACTGGCCCAGGTGGTGCTGTCTCAGAGCTGAGGTTCCCCTCATGGACCTCCTGCTCCACTCCAGCACTTGGAGCCCTCGTCACCTCCTGGGCTGTTGCTGCCTCGGGATTTCACTGCTGGAAGCTGAAACCTGGTTTGCTGGGGAGGGGAATCTGCTCCTCCTGCTGCACCAGGGCCAGGGCTCGGTGCTGGGGCTGTGCTGGCCCGTGGCTCCTCCTCAGCAGTTCTGGGGGAACTCCCTCCCTGCACCTCCTCACCTGTAGCTGTCAGAGATGTCCAGAGTGTGTCTCCCATTCTCCAGGAAAGTGGTGTAAGCTGTGTGTTGTCAGCCTGATTCCAGTGGGATGGTTCTGATATGGCCAGTATTGAAAAATAATAGAAAAAAAAAAAAAGAAAAAAAGAAAAAACCAAGTGGGTCCATGACTTCATGACTGAACCTGACTCTGTGCAATGCAAACAGTGTTGTGAGATGGATTCACAGCCTGGGCTCGCTCCGTGTCCCTCGGGATGTACATAGCTGCTCCTGCTCCTGCTGCTGCCCCTCTCCCAGAGGTGGTGGGGTGGTCACTGCTGGCACTCGGGGCCCCTGCTGGGGCTGTGCCTTCCTCGGGGCCTCTGGTACAGGTGGAAATAGTGGAGTGATGGAATCTGAGAGAAGCAAAGCTGCACACTTGGCTCTGGGAAGAGCAGGGTGGGGCTGGCCTTGCCCAGCCGTGGTGGGTGCCCTCCCTGCTGCTCTTCCCTGGAAGCATCTGTTCTCTCTTTTGTCACGTGAATTCTCATCCCAAATCCCACCTTCCTGCCCTCACCCCCTGGGTGGGGCAGCTCTGGCAGTGGAGGGACAGGAGTCAAACTCTGAACTACACCTGAGCAATTCCTGTTCTTACGGCTTTTCCGCAGTTTGATGCAATTCTGGCTTTTGTAGATAGATGAATGTAATTCCCTGTTGGACATGCCTGTTCCCAAGAGTATGAGCCATCCTGTTGTACCACGTCACCTTCCGAGCAGAGCGGGGCCGTCCCCCTCCTGTGCTTTATGATGAATGTATCCGATGCTCTCGTTCCGTGTTCACACTCTGCTTTTGGCCAGCTTTGTGATTTGTAAATAGGAAACAATAAAGACATCCAGGTTGTCTTTACGAGGTTTCTGCGTGGTTTGGGGAGACTTGATGGCCTCTGGAATATCAGAGGGAAGGAAGGTGGAGAGGGGAGTCTGTGCTGAGCCGGCTCCCGGCCCATCTCCCCCAGCCCAGGGTGTGGGATGAGCTGGATCCTTGGGCATCCCAAAGCCAGGCAGTCACTGCTGGGGGGAGCCCTGACCCTCTGGGTTCCAGTTTAGGGTGGATCCTGTGTTTCTCTGGGGGAGGGTGGGCACTCTCTGGTCTGAGGTGGGTTTAGCCTGTTTATTGAATTTCTTTAATCTTAATTGAAGGTTTTGGACAATTAAATGCCATTAAATTCCCAGATCTCGGTGTGGTTTCAGCCTGGACTCCCATTCCAACCCTGACTTGAGCTCCTGCACCATCACCTTCCCCACTCGTGGGCTCTGGAGGAGCATCCACCGGGAGCCTGGGAGGGTCAGGCCTGGACAGGGAGCTGCCCACAGCCATCCCTGCTCCCCTGGCCCCACCTCCCAGTCCTTCCTCCTGCTGCTTCCCATGGAAAAAGAGGGGAGGGGGTACAGTTTTAGCTCCATGGGATTCAGCAGCAGGAAAGGCCGCTGGGCAGGGAGCCCCTGTGAGGGCTGGGGCTGCTCCCACCACCCATGGGACACGGACAGTGTCCCCACCCCACACAACCAAGCACAGAACACTGCATTGGGTTTTAAAGATTTTTTTTTTTAATTGTTTTTTAAATTTTTATTATAAAAAAAAAAAAGCCCCTAAATTCTATGGCTTCCAGGAAGCATCAGAGAAATTGAAATGCCGTATCTGTACACTTGTTTTTTTGTTTTTGTTTTTTTTTTTTTTT
>VXBX01007348.1:42463-80726 GCA_013400415.1 Scytalopus superciliaris
TTCTGTTTGACGGACGCAGGAACTTCAGCGAAGTCGGGCTTGGTTCGAGTGACCGGCCACGCGCCGGGCGAGCGGCGGAGGGAAGGACAAGCAGTTTGGGGAGGCCCCGCTCCCCAGCTGCGCCCGGGGCGCTGGGGGAGCCCGTCCGGCCCGGCCCCCCCGGCCCCTCCAGCCCCAGGGGCCGCCGGCACCGCGGGTCAACATCCAGCCACTGCCAGAGGGAGAGGAGCCGTCGCGGCTCCGCCCGGCCCCGGCCGCTCACTTGCGACGCTTGGTGGTTTTCCTCTTCCTTCTCTTGAAGAAACAGCAGCACCTGGGGACAAAAGGGACCCGTCAGTGCCGGGGACGGGGCACGGAGGGCACAGCAGCCCAGCGGTCAGGGGGGACAGACACCCCTCGGTGCCTCGGCGAGACCCCCCCGTGGGCAGAGCTGCTCTGGGAAGTGCCTCTGCTACCTGCCAGGGGATGGACAGGGGACACCACGGTGGCCACGGCAAGTGCCATGTGCCACCGACTGGGGGAGTGACGCTGGGCACGGCACCCGGTGCCAGCCAGGCAGCCAGAGCCAGGGCCGGGCAGGGGCTCCGGGAAAGGAACACCCCAGATTGGGGTGTGAGCTGAGGTGGCCGTGGACCTGCAGGGACAACCCTCGGGGGTGCCGGGGAGGGCTGGGCTGCTCCTCCCTGGAGGGGCCGCTGCTGAACCCGCCTTACTTTGTATCGTCTGTCACCTCCACCTCGGTGGGGGCTGTGATGGGCGCGTTCGAGTGTCCTGCCGTCGGGTCGTCTGTGTTCAGCTCTCCATTAGTGGAGCTCATCACCTGCAAAGAGAGAGCAGTGTCAGCCACAGCCCCTGCACAGCCCGGGGACCACCGCGGCCCCTGCAGGCACAGGATTGTGCCCTCGCCCAGGCTACAGCACTCAGCCTCGGTGCTGAGCTCTGCCCAGCAGCACCATCACACGGACAGGTCCGATCCCAGCACCTCTGGTGGGATCCCGGGAGTCCCCGCACAGCCCACCAGGAGAGGGGCTGGCTGGCAGCCTGTTCCAGTGTGTGCAGGACCACGGCCCGGGGAAGGCGTGAGCTCCAAGGAGACCTTCCCACGGCGGAGCAACTGGACACGCTGCTGCTCCCTGGCCCCACAACCCAGCACTGCCGGGCCCTGTGGGGCTCAGCCCAGTGCCCACCCTGCAGGGTCCCTGAGCTCCTGCCCACTCACCAGGGGGGACATCTGAGCCACCAAAGCAAGGACAGGGCTGGCCCAGGCGACTGGGAGGTGCCCGAACCCCCATCCTGTGCCTGCTGCCCGCAGGCCAAGCCAGGAGCTCCCTGGGGATGCACAGGGAGGCTCCCCACACCGGGGCACCTCAGCCTCTCCCATTCGACAGCCAGTGCCCAGCCAGCAGGGCCACGACAGGCTGCAGCCCCCCAGACCAGCCCCGAGACCCCTGAGCGTCGCCCCCGCAGTGCCGGGCGCAGGCGGAGCACGGCAGGAGGGTTTGCAGAGCAGGAGTGGGGAGTGGGGAGCAGCCACCGTGGAGGGCAGGGGACGTGGGACAGGATCTGTGGGGCAGAGCACAAGCCGGCCCCTCGGCTCCCCTGCCCCACAGGGAGCTGGGCCAGGCCAGGGCTGAGCACCAGCAGTGCCACCACAGAGCAGCAGGACGAGCGACAGCGGCGGGGACAAAGCAGGGACAGAGGGAGCAGCGCCAGCCCGGCCAGGGGGACCCGGCATGGATGTCCCACCCTGGCCAGGAGGGGCTCAGCAGCAGCAGCAGGGGGAGGGGGGCTGTGAGGGCGGCGAGCACGGGGCTGACGGCGCGAGTGGGGACGGGACACACGGCCAGGAGAGCCCAGCAGGGGAGGAGCAGCCGGGCTCGGAGCCAGCACTGCCGTCCTGGGGTGCAGGGAAGGCCCTGATCCCTCAGCAGTGCTGGGACGGGCGGCACTGAGGGCAGAGCGACACCCACCCAGCTGCCACGCTGCTGTGTGGCACAGAGCCAGTGCTCCACCCATCCATCCATCCATCCATCCATCCATCCATCCATCCATCCACCTCCAACTGCCCTCCGAGTCCCCTCAGCAGCACCAAGGGAGCCCAGCAGCCCTTGGGAAGCAGCACCAGCCTCGCCTGCGAGCCGTGACTATCACGTCACAGACCAGGGACAGGCAGCACGTGCTGCAGCTGAGGCAGGATCCTGGGATGAGGCAGGACCCTGGGATGAGGCAGGACCCTGGGATGAGGCAGGACACTGGGATGAGGCAGGATCCCGGGATGAGGCAGGACACTGGGATGACACAGGACCCTGGGATGAGGCAGGACCCCGGGATGAGGCAGGACCCCAGGATGAGGCAGACCCTGGGATGAGGCAGGACACTGGAATGAGGCAGGACCCAGGTAGGATGCCCAGATGAGGCAGGATCCCAGGATGAGGCAGACCCTGGGATGAGGGAGCGGGGCTGGTCCCGGCTCCGCGGGCGGCCTCGCGGCCCAGGGCGGCTCCGCTCCCTCCCGCGCCCGCCCCTGCCCTCGGCGCGTGGTTTCGTGTACCTGGACGGACCCCCCGAGCCTGCCGGCTGCCAGGTGAGCTCCCACAGGCTCCTCGGCAGGCTGCCCACCGGCCTGAGCATCCCACAACTCCGTCCCCTCGGGCGGCTGCTCGCGACAGGCAGGAGGAACAGAATGAAAAGAAACAAAAGAAAAAGAGGAAGAATGGGGAAGAGAAGGGAGAAGTGGAGGGAAGGGAGTGGAAAAAGTGGCAGAGGGAGTCGAGAAAATAAGACATGCAAAAGCAAAAACATGACCGGAGCAGCTCGGGTTTGTGATTGCGGAGGGCACCCGGTGCAGCGCCAACCCGGCGGCTCCCAGAGCGGTCCCTGCGGTGACACCGGGGCTCTGTGTCCCCCTGCCACCCACACACACCCCCCGCGGCCACCCCCGGGCAGGGCCAGCCCCAGGCAGGGCCGGTGGCCGTGTTTGGGGGCAGCAGAGCCGTGCCCAGGAGGTGCCACAGCCACTCTGCTCCCCGGGACAGGACGGCGCGCAGTCGGTGGGGCCTGCAGAGTGAACGGTGCTGCTGCCCCAGGGCAGGGATGTTCCCACAGCCAATCCCACCCCTGGTGAGCACGGCACGGCCCCACGGCTGCGGGGACACCCCATGTCCCCAGGCTGGACGCTGCTCCCACGCTCTGGGAGTTCCGTGCTTTGCTTTTCCCACTGCTCTGGAGAAGGGATGTCAAGCGTGGCATTTCCCCGGTGCTGGAGACAGCAGATGTTACTGGGAATGAGTCCCCAGGAATGAGCAAGAGGTGATTTGAAGATGCTTCCCTCTCCCTGGGGAAGCTCTTCCCAGTCCCTGGCCAGTGAGAGCCAGGGCTGTGCCAGGCTCCAGGAGCAGCCTGGGGCACTGCTGGGCCAGGCTGTGGGTGGGGGAGGACAGGGCACTGCACCCCTGGCTCCGACCCCTTTGGAGGTGCTCTGCTCCCCATGGAGCTTCAAGAGGATGAGGGTCCACACAGGACTGCATGAGGTTTGCTCTCAGTGCCAGCACTCCCAGGGTCATGTGTCCTGCACCAGGGCAGGACAGGTCACAGCACTGGCCCCAGAGAAGGGCAGGGCAGCCCAGCCCCTTTGCCACAGCGACCCAGGCAGGGAGCTGCGGGCACAGCTCTGCCCCATCCCTGCCCCAGGCTGCTCCCTGTGCCCTGCCTGTTCCCAGGGCAGAAGGAGCCACAGCATGAGGCAAAATGCTGCCAAGCTGCCCCACCAGTTCGCCCTTCTTTATCCCGTGTCACCATCTCACCAATGCAAGTGGCACCACAAGCAGAGCAGCAAGTTACCCCCATGGTCCTTAGCAGAGGTGGCTCAGCCTGCACTGTGCCCTCACCCAGCACCCCGTGCTGGCCACTGCAGCCCAGTGGCTGATGCACAAGCCTAGAAACCCACCACAGCCCCACACAGTGCTTCTTCCTGCTTCTGCCAGGCCACAGAGACACTGCCCTGGGTCCCTGTGAGTCGCAGAGCCAGAGCTGTGAGGGGGAGCTCTCCCACAGACAGCCCTGGGAGAAAAGGACACTCCAGTCCCTGCCTCCATCCCAGGCTCCTCCGTGCCCATGGAGCTGCAGCCTGAGCTGCCCATGCCCCTGGCCCCACACCCCATCCAGGCCCCACTGCTGCTCACCTGGTGTTTGGTGTGTGGCTGTGCTTTGTCTCTGTTCGGGGGCTGCACCTGCACCTCGCTGTGCATCGTGCCAATGGGGGTGGGCTGGGGACACAAGGACAATGTCAGCAGCAGCATGGAGCCCTCCTGCTGCCCTGCATCCCAGATCCAACCTCTGCCCAAAACCCCCCAGAACCAGGGCATGATCCCAGTCCCTACCCCCAACCTCAGCAGCTCCACATATGTTATCTGGCTGCAGCAAGCCCATGGCAGAAAATGAGGTGCCAGCCTGGCTTCTGGGGTCCCCTTGGCCCCAGGAGCCTCCCATTCCTGTGTCACACCTTTGACATGCTGGCACAACAGCCCCAGCCTGGAGCTGGTGCCTGCTGAGGAGGGATGGAGCTGATCCTGCAGGCACAGTGTGTGGCAGGGATGGCTGGGATCTGCCTCCTCCCCGCTGTCCCCCGGGGTCCCCTCCGTGCCCCTCTCCCTCCCCACTCACCAGGGGTTTCCCTGCCCAGTCGTATTCGTAGTCGAACACGTAACCGTTCCTCTCGAACAAGTCCGTGAAGAGCTTCCTCAGGTAGTCGTAGTCGGGCTTCTCGAAGAAATCCAGCCGCCGCACGTAGCGCAGGTACGTGGCCATCTCCTCTGCGGGGACACAGGGTCAGGGGGGTGGGGACAGCCCAGAGGGCTGGGGGCAGCGCCAGGCCGGGCAGGGCTCTCACCTGGGAAGTTCTCACAGAGCACCTCCACCGGGGTGGCTCTTTTGGTGTCGCCGATCTTCTGGTACCTCTCCTTTAGCGTGTCGGCCTGGCAGGGACAGGGAGGGTCAGCACGAGGGTCAGGCACCTCCCCCCGGAGGGGAAGGCTCTGGGTGCTGACACACCGCGCAGGGTTTCTTTGGTCCCCTCTCCCAGATAACAGAACAAGCTCATTCCCAGGGAATTCCCTCACCAGGGCAGGTCTGGAGGGCAAACTCCAGGGAGTGCAATTCCAGGACAGCCACTGTGAGACCCCGCAAAGTGGGGGGACACATGGACCTACAGCTGCTCAGCACAGCAAGGGCCTGGCACAGAGCTCAGTTCTGATGGGGTGCCAACCCTCCAGCACCCTGAGGGCCAAAGCTTCCCCTCCTCCCCAGTGCTGCCCATGCCAGGGCAGGGCCAGACCCACGGGCAGCCATGCCCAGGGGCAGCAGGAGCTGGCAGTTACCTTGAGGCCTTGCCAAGGAAGGCTCCCACGGAGGAAGTACATAAACATGTGCCCTAATGCTTCCAGGTCGTCCCTGCGGCTTTGTTCTGCACACAGAAAGAGACACAGGCATGTTCCTACTACAGACACTGTCCCTGTCCCACCCCCCAGACCCTGCAGCACCCCAAATGTCCTGCCAACACCCTGAAGAGCAGGAGAGGCAGTTTGTCCCCAGCCCCACCTGTGGCACGGGGAATCTCGTGCCCTGCAATCCCCCCACTCTGACATGAAGAAAGGCCGTTCCTACACACCTTTCCCGAGGTGGGTGTTGATGCTCATGTAACGTGCTGTCCCTGTCAGGCTCTTGTGCTCTCGGTAGGGGATGTGTTTTTTGGTCTCAGGGTCAATATACTCTTTGGCCAGGCCAAAATCAATGATGTGGATGGTGTGCTGCCGCTTGCTGCCCGGCCGCCCCACCAGGAAGTTCTCCGGCTTGACATCTCTGTAGATCAGGCTTTTGGTGTGGACATACTCCATCCGTGTGATCTGAGGCACAAGGAGATGTCAGTGCCAGGGCAGAGACACCCTGTGTCCTGCACACAGCCCTGCACCCCCTCCCCTGAGGCCTGCTCTGGTCGCCTCACCCCAACCAGCTGCCCCGCTCCCCCCAGGCCGAAAGGAGGGGAATATCAGGTCTGGGAGACAACCCCAGCCCAGCTGCATCTTGGACACCAAGTGAGATGCTCATGTGGGCTCAGAGAGGGGCTGTGTGGGGGTGAGGAGGGCCCTCCTTCACCAGAGAGGGGGTGAGGAATGGGAGGAACGGTCTGGGATGTGCCTCTCCTGCCGGGCACTGGCTCACCCCTCCAGCCCCCTGTGGGGTGCCCATACTGCCTGAGCCCTGTGCCCACACCCCACCCTGCTCCCCCCCGGCAGCCAGGAGGGCCAGGGGCTGTGCAGGGCTGCAGGGGAGGTGCAGGAGGAGCTGTGCTCACCAGCTGGATCGCGATCATCAGGACGGTCTTGAGCGTGAAGGTCCGATCGCACAGATCAAAGAGATCTTCTAGACTGGGTCCCAGCAGCTCCAACACCATGGCGTTGTACTTCCCGCAGGGGCCAAAGTAGTAAACCTGAGGAATTCCTTCTGCAAGAGACAGAGCAGGGGCTGTGTGGGGCTGCAACAGGGCCCTGCTGCCACTGCTGTGCCGCTGCCGGACAGGGACAGGGGCTGCAGAGGGAGGATGTCCCTGCACTGCCCTCCCTCCATGCTGCACAGCCTGGCTCTTGGCAGCAGGGGGAAGGAGGCAGCTCCATCTGCATCCCTGCCTCTGCTGCGGGGGTGTGTGTGGGGGAAAGAACTAAATCAACAGAGATCAAAGATTAGACTCTGTGTAAAACCAGCCTCTCCCCACTGAGCAGATGGGCAGGAGCTGCTCAGGCTGGGAGTGAAGTTGCAGAGTCACATCGAGGAGAAGCCTCTCTCCCAGCAGTGTCCCTGGCAGGCAGCTCCCCACAGCTCAGCCTGGCCCCATACCTGCATTGCCGAGCTGTTTGTAGAACCGATACTCCAGGTGCAGCTGGGGGGCCCGGGATTTTATAGGTTCCTTGGAGGAGAGAAGGAGAACAGATAAGTAGGGAGCAGGATGCTCAGGGGGTCTGGGTGTTAGACACCTCCTTCACATGCTGGCAGCAGCTGGACTGAGAGTATTTGGGGTTGAGAACAACAGAGATGAAGCCTTGGGGGATGATGAGAGAAAATCAGCCCATATGGGAGCCAGATCCACCGTGTTCAGAGAGATCCGGATGATGGGGTAGACCTTACTGGGAGCAGGTACCAGTGTAACCACTCTCTCCCTGAGGCCTCTCTGCTGCTGGCACTGGCTGAGCACAGCACAGGCCACAGACAGGGCTGGGAGAAGAGAAGACTCAGCTCCTCCCTCCCCAGTGCCAGATCACCCCACCTGCAATGACGTGTGTTCCCGGCCTGCCCTCAATTCCGAGCGGTGAGCGGAGCTCCCCCGCAGCCACCCATCCATCACATCCCAACCCGCTCCCATCCACCTCATCCCAACCCACTCCCATCCATCACATCCCAACCTGCTCGCTCCACCCACCCCAACACAGGAGGAGGGGGAGCAACCTCCTTCCCAAGGGCCTGAACGTCCCCAGCCCTGGCCATGCAGGGACTCCCCGGTTTGACAGCCACTCACCAATTTGATCGCTACGTATTCGTTGGTGTAGAGGTTCTTTCCTGCAGGGAGAGACACGAGAAGGCCATGGAAAGCAGTCCCTGCACCACCCCCACAGCACACCCACCACAGTCCCCAAGGGCTCCTGGGCTCAAAAACATCCTGAACAGGTTCGACAGCTCCCACAACACCTGAACAGGCCTCAAGGCAGGGGCAGGAGCAGAACCCACTGTGGGGAGTTGCAACATGCTTGGAAATTACCCCCAGGTGAGGTATGTGGATTCCTCTGGGATGGAAGGGATGATGGGGGGCTGGAGCTGAGGCTGCTGGGAGGGGGCAGCATCCCAGTCCAGGCCTGCAGGGAGGTGACTGGGCAAGGTAGGAATAAGGCTGGGGGTTGGTGCTTCTCCCAGCCACAGCGCCCATGGAGAGGGGCTCTGGGAGGGGTGGCCAGAGCCAGGGGACAGTGCGTTATGGGTGGTGGGACCCCACAGAAGGTGGCCAGGAGGAAGTACCCGCAGGAGCATCAGGGCAGCTGGGAGTGGTCTGAGGGCACTGCAGGCAGGTGGAAATCTCCTCCCCAGTGCTGGAGTTGCTCCTGGGAATGGCACACGTGTACATGTGTCTGTGTGTGCATGTGTGGATCAACCTCACCCCTGGGGATGCTCCCATCCACCCCAGGGTGCAGGGGAAGCCAGGAGCAGATCCATGGCACGAGCCAGACTGTACAAGGAGCTGCAAGGGGGGGTCAGGCATGCCCAGGGATGCTGAAGGGACAGCACCCTGCACGTGACCTCCTGGAGAGCTCCACACCCACACTGGGCTTTCACACCTGTAACCACAGAAAGGTTGAGCTCACAGTGTCTGCCCATCACCCCGAGACTGGGGGTGCCCGAGGGAAGCGTCAGTACAACCTCTGCCCAGGCCCAAAAAGGCAAAGATGAAAGGTTTGCAGGAGCAGATCCGAGTGTTTCCTCTGGCAGAGCCTGCAGGGCCCCGGGGAGGTGGGAGTTAACGGCAGCAGGTTCCCTTCAGAGCCAGCAGACACGCGATCCCTGTGCGTATCTGATGGAGCTGCATCTGTCTCCTCGGATTTTCTCCAAGCAATTTGCTTAGGGAACAAGCTCCTCCTGGCATAAGATTTCATCTGCTCCAACTGCTGCTCTCCACCTGAAGCAGCAATAAATCCTCACAGGGTGACATCAGAGCCAGCTGCTGAGAGCCAGAGTCGGAGGCAGGATTACGGGAAGAGGGATGAATGGGAGATATTAATGGAGCAGCTCCTCCCAGGAATGGGCTCTGCAGCCAAGGAGGGGCTCAATTCTGCTGTCTCCCCGACCCTCTCCCATCCCAGGGGACTTTGGCCAAGCCACTTTGTCTCCTGCCTCTGCATAAACCAAATCCCTCCACAGTGATTAGAGAGTAGGTGGTTTGGGATCCAGGAGGTCTGGGCCCATCATGGACAATTCCTTGGGAGCAGGTGGGACATCCCCCCAGAGAGCCAACAGGGCTGTACAGTCCAAAATAAAGACTGCTGCCTTCTCAGGGCAGAACATGCAACCAGAAAACCCACAGCTGGATTTTCCCTGAGGGAAAATTTCCCTGAGGCTGGGTCTGAAGGGGGGAAAATCACAAAGGGAAAAAAAATGTCAGGATGCCTGCAAAAGCAACTCAGCACAGCAGGGAGGCAGGCAGAAAGGATGGAGGCAGGAGCATCCCCAGCAGGGCTGGGCTTGGACAGATCCACCCTGCCCCTGTTAGGTGTCATCTGTCCTGTCCCCACCATGCTGTCCCCCCCTTCATGGCTCACTGGCACAGAAAGCCACCCACAAAACAGCTCTGGGAGCTGGCAGCATTCTCCCAGCCTGGAAAATGAGTCCAAATCATCTGATGCCTCCTGGTTCATCCCTTCCTGTAATGCTTGAGAGGCCTGGACACAGCTGATGGACAAGGTGGGGAGCAGTGAGAGCACGGACTGTCAAACCACCACCCTCTGCTTCCCATTCCCAAACTAAATAAAGGTCAAAGAGCAGAATCAGACTGTCACAAGAATAAAAAAAAAACAGGAAAGAAAAAGCAAAAAGAGCAAGGAGGAAGGATTATAGGGTCCTTCCACACTGGGGAACTCCCCACTCCAGTTCTTGGAGCAGCCCCCCCACCCCCTCTCTGCCCAGCACTCACAACGGGGTCACTTTAACCCCCAAAACGTGCTGGAGCCCTCAGAGCACTCAGGAGGACTCGAGGAGGCAGCACTGCAGGACTGACAGCACAGAAGGTGCTTTGGAAAGGAAACAGAAGAGAAAAGCAGTGAGATTGGCAGCAGAAAGCAAATATTTGCATTGCAGAGGCCTTTGCCCTGCTCAGTGCTGGAGGTGCCTCCAAATCCAGCTGCCAGCACCTGCAGGACATGGCGTGTCAGATCAGAGCAGAGCCAAAGCCAGTGGAGCCAGGCCTGGGTCTGTGTCATGTGTCATGTTCAAACACCAGACATGGCTCTATCTGCTGCCCCCTCCCAAGGGATTTGTTGCTTTGGGCTCCAGCACCTGCTCCTGCACATCACAGTAACCTGAGGAGGAGCTCTGTGCTGGGCTCCCAGCCAGGTCCCCAGCCAGGCAGCTTGGTATCATGGAATCACAGAGTTGTTCTGAAGGGTAAAGCCCTCTAAGGTTATGGGGTCCAACTGTCAACCCAGCACCACCACCATCTTCACCACTAAACCACACCCTCAAATGCCACATCCACATTTTCTGAACAATTCCAGGGGGTGGGCACAGGGAGCTGGCAGAGGCCAAGGGGTGCAGGTCCCAGTGCCAGGGCACACAAGCCACCACCACACTCTAGTCACCCCACTGTCACCCTCTTCCTGCTGTTTCCTTGTGTTTCAGAGGGCAGCATCCCCCCTGGCACAGAGACAGACTGGCTGTGGGCAGCAGATGGGCAGGGAGGAGCTCAGGGGGCTGCAGGCAGCAGGCACTACCCAGGGATGGAATTGGAAAGGCCCAGGAGGAGCTGGGCTGGCACTGGACCACAGCTACAGGCTGGCAGTGGGAGGGACAGGCACTCACCAGCTCAGGGTGAAGCACCAGGACATAAGCAGGTAACAGGACCCAGCATCTGCATGACCTAAACCTGCACTCCTGTGCCAGAGGACTGGGGCAGCCACCACACTCCAGCCCCCAGACCAGCTCTCCAGCCGTGCTGGTCCAGTGAGGAACTGACCAGCAGTGCTGCTGGGCTGGGACAGGGACTGGCACTACGTCTGTGCCTTGCCCAGGATGCCAAGGCCAGCAGGAATACGGACAGCCCTGGCAGCCACAACTCCTGCACACGTCATTCCCCTTCTGGTTTCCCAAAAATGCCTTATGCCAATTAAAAAAAAAAAATTAATATTTAAACAAACCACTTTTGATTTTTGACATCTCTGTGCCTGGGAGGACACTTGTGTTGACCTGGGGCAGCGGAGCTGAGGCACCATAAGGACAGATCACCACATGCCTCTCAGTGTGGTGGAGAAACTGGGCAAAGTGGTCCCTGTTTTAGGAAAGCATCATCACCTTCCTCCATTCCTACTGCTGGGAGCTGGAGGAGTCACATCTATGCATGTTTTTGCAAGGTCTCCTGGCTTTTGGTAAGAAAGGAAAAAGTCCAGAGAAGATCTGGGAGCTTTTTAACACTGAGCTACAGTTTGGCCTCAAGCCTGCCTCGAGGAACTGAATCCTCCATTCCCAGGGGAAAACTGAGTGCCCAGCAAGAGCTGGAGAGCATCCCTGCTCATGCCACCACTTCACAGCAGGATCTCTCTGGTCCCTTGCCATTCATCTGCAGTTGGAGGAATCCCTATTTTCTGTGAAGTCCTGAAAGCATTCCTGAGCCCTGATGCAGAAGGAGGCACACCTAAGGAAAAGGAGATGTGATTTTAGGAGAAAAGCCACATAGCTGTGGCTTCCACTGCCACGATGAGATCCTGTGCTCAGGCCTGCACCATGTTATGGTCAGGCCCTGCAGGGTGTGCCAGGGCAGGGAAACCACTTGAAGGGACTGGAAGCTTCTCTTGCTGGTGGCAAGGACAGACTCTCACAGCGAGATCGACCGCTGCGGTGCCCCAGAGCAAGAGCTCCCTGCTCATCCCTCCAGCCACGAACAAACCGAGCCCAACTGCTCCCAGGGCCCTGCAGTGGCAGCTGCACAAGCACCAGTTCCACAGACAGCCTTCAGACCCACGTGAGACTTGTGTCCCCTCAGTGCTGCCCCTGGAAAACGAGGGGGAGGCCAAGGCAGGGGTCACAAAGCAACAGCCCCAGCTCCAGATTCCTGCCTAGAGCAGGATCCTGGGAGAAAGCTCAGATCCACACATCCACTGTGGGATGCTCGCTGGTGAGCAGGGAGGAGGAGGTGCAAGGGCACAGGTAGACCCTGCAGAGCTCAGAGCCCTCGATCCTCCCCCTCCCAGCTGGCCATGCAGGAGAGGCAGCGGGAGTGTCCAAATCCACCGAGGAACTGAAAGGAACAGCTGGTGTGGCAAAATCCCCAAACACCCCTCCTTCCACAAGGCAGGCTCAGAGCTCTTCACGACCAGGAGAGGCAGACCCTCCTCTGCAGAACACGGGAACCGCCTGGCCAGATTTTAAACAGGGCATTTCCCCCAGCTCTGCAATTACGGGCGATTGGTGGGGAAGTTCAGGGACAGGACGGGTGAGCCTGGCACCAGCCAGTCTGTCAGGCTGGGAAGAGCTGACATTAACTCCCCACAGGCAGCACAGCGAGGTGGGAACTCACCCCACCCTGGCCAGGGCTCCTCCCGCACACAGAGCCTGCCCGGGGACCACACTCAAGTTTAGCTCAGAGCTCGGTTTGAGAAGGCGTTGCTTTAAAATATCACAGCCCAGTGAGGCCTGTGGCTGTCACGGGCTCCCAGATGGCTCCAAGGAACAGCTCTCTTCCCTCTTCCCAGGGCACAAACCCCTTCCCAAAGCACTTCCAGTTGAGGCCAATGCTGGGGCTGGCAGGGCCTCCATCCACACATCCAATGCACATTCCTGGAGACACCCAGACTGTGCTGAGCAGTGGTGCCTGGCACTGCCAGGCCTCTCCCAGCTGCCTGATGCCAAGAGAAGGGTTAACAGCTTGCTGAAAGCCTCCTGGGACCTTCCCAGTCGTGGGAGAGGAGCAACCTCCCCACCCTCCAAACTGGAGTTTGCTTGAGGAGTTTCCTGATAAATTCCGTTCAAAATGGCAAGTGACCACAGAAGGTGCTTGGGTTTCATTCCTTCCTCCCTCCCTTTCCCCTGAATGAAATTTTAGGAGAGTCCCTCAACCAGTTTCAACAACTGGAGAATTTACCCAGGATAAAACACAGACTTCTCCTCCCCAGATGTTTGTCCCAGCAGAGTGAACACCCTCAGGCCCCTGTGCTCCATTCCCTCTTCCAAGGCACGTGGCACAGTGGGAGGGCAGCACACTGGGCACAGGCAGGGTGAGATCTGATGAGCTCACAGTGGTGTCTCCTGAAAGATTCCTCCCAAGATTTGGGGGAACACCCAGACCTGTGTGGGTCACCACCACCTCCAACAGACAGGGCTGACCTGTAACACTCTCCCTGACAAACCCAGAGAGCGACAGGCACGGGGAGGAGATGGGAAACACCTCTGTGATCGTTCCTTTGGGGTGGGCTGGGCCTTGGAAGATGAAGCACAGCATGAAGGGGCTGAGGAGGAAGAACCTCTGTGAAGGAACAAGGGCTGCCTGCAAAGGGCAACACTTCGACACCGCGTGGCCGGTCAACAGCGTGGTGCCAACAGCCAGGGGCCTGTGCCAGCTCCTCCCGTGCAGGAGGTGGGTGCCAGGGCAATCCCAGCACAGGCAGGTACAGCGAGGACAAAGACGACCCTTCTCACCTAGACGGAGCTCCCCGAAATTGCCGCATCCAATCTTCTTGCCGACCCGGAAGTTGGGACCCACCATTAAGACTCCGGAGTTGGTTCCAGCACCCCGGCTTCCATGACCGCTCCTTCCTCCACCTGTCTTGGACATCCTTTTACCTTCCTCCAGCTCCCCTTTCCCTCCTCTCTTATCAAAATCCATAAGTTTGTGATACCCCGGCCTCTCCACGGTTACGCTGCTGCCATACAAATCCCAGAGCTGCCGAAAATGGAAGGGTGAGGAGGACAGAAGCAGGGCTCTTCTTGGTTAATACACCATCCCGGTGAGCGATGGGAGGGCGGGGTGTGGAGCAGGAGGGGTAGGCGGCCACCCACGGGTGCTGGGCTACTGAAATGTTAGTGCTTCCCAAGGTCCCGCCGGGACTGTCATCATCGCCGGTCACAGGGAGTTCTTTGGTGGAGAGAACATCCTGTGGAGAGGGTCCTCCCAGCGCGGCTCCTCGGTCTCCCAGCTGTGTGAAAGGAGAGGGAGAAGAATTAGTATGAGGAGGCTGAGGACAACACAGTGTTTGGGGGCTCCTACCCCCAGCTTTGCAGAGCCCCCCCCCTGCCCAGCACCTTCCCTGCACCACAGAGAATTCCCACAATGATGTGCCACAACTGAGGGGTGGGAGGAGCTGGAGTGCCAGGACCACTGTGGGGTGCCTCATGTCCAAGATACTGCCATAAATAAATAAATGAAAGCTTGGTCATGGTTGGAGGTGAAATGCTTGATGAGCATCTCCCATGTTGGAGCCAGCTGAGAGTGACGTGGGGACAACAATGTCCCCATGGGGAGGGGCTGCTGGCAGCCCTCAGAGACCTCTGGAGGCACCAGCCAAGGCACTCCAGGCCAGGGAGAGCCATCCCCTGAGAGCAGAGAATACACATAAATCCTGTTATGGGGCACAGCATGTCAGGAATGGGACTTCCCAGGAAGAGAAAAGAGGATCTTCACCTGGCTGGGAGGGTCCCTGTGGGTCCAGAGGCTGTGGGCAGCTGAGTCAGAGCACTTCCCCCCAGCACCAGCCCCTGCTGTGGTGGGCTGGGACCTTCCTGCCAGGGACCCTGCCCAGGATGCAGCGGAAAGGATGCGGTTTCTGTGGAATGACCACACTCAGGGCTCCCACCACAGTCTGATCAGACCCATCAGGCTGGGGCAAGCAGGAACCCAGGGCTTACCAACACCCTGGCCCCTGCCCTGGAGAGCTGCTGATCACCCTTTGCTGCCTCTCCCTCTGCTCTTACCAACCAACCTGGATTTTTGGGCTGCTGGCAGCCACCTGGGCAAACACTGCTGTGACACTCACTGAGAGCACCTGAGGGCCACGGGGGCCTGTCTGCTCAGAGATGCAGCACCTCCCCTGCCTCACACGTGCAAATCCCAGTGCTGCCCAGCAAAGCCAGTGGGAAGCTCCGAGCTGCTGCAGGGGTTCCCCACAAACAGGCAGGACTCAGTTCTGCCCCCTGAACCAGGGGGCTCCTTCCCCTGTGCACAGCTCTGCTTATGGCAGGGGTTGGACTAGGGGACTTTTAAAGGTCCTTTCTGACCTGAATATTCCATGACACCAGCTCCACACAATCCCCTGTATTCAAACAGGTACAGCCCAACACTGAGGCCAACCCGACCCCTTGCTCCCTTCCAAGGTGGGATGACAAGAACCATCAACCAGCTCCATGCTCAGGGAATCAGGTTCCCAAAAGGAAGCTGAGCTCTCCCTCCCTCCAGGACTCTCACAGGACCTGCCTGGGGGCAGGTCAAGCTCAGTCCCTCCTCACAGGGATGCTGTGTGGGAGGCAGGAAGGATGGTCAGGAAGCTAAACACGGACAGAGGGGGTCAAGCAGAAGCTGGGCACACACTGGGAGGGCATGTGAGACACAGACCCACCCACACATGCCCCACTTCCCCCCTCTATTCACCATCTTTGGTTTTGCTCCCAGCTTGACCCTTAGCAGCCTTCTATCCTCTCCCAGCCCCACTCTGCCTCACCACCTTCCTCTGCTTCTCTCCAGGCTCCTGTGATGCCACTAAAAGCCTCCATGACACCCCCCAAAAGCCCCCACTGGCTCAGCCTCATGTTAACCCCTCGGGTTATCCAAGCAAATCCCCACCTCCCGCAGTGTCAGCTCCAGGAAATGAGCACACTGCAAGGCCTGATGCTTGGCCAAACTCTGTAAAACTTTTTACTGGCTCTCAATAGCTATTAATAACAGGGGAAAAAAAAGCTTCTTGCGCTAAAGCGTGCGTGGAGAGAGTGGGGGAGCGTATCTAAAGCAATAGAGGGAAAAAGACACCAAAGCCAGAGCTCAGCAAGGGGAAGGAAGGTGTGAGGGTCCATAGGAGCTGCTCCTTGGGGTTGCCCTGCTCCCAGCCCTCTCCTGATAGCAAACCCTCACCAGGGCCCACCAAATTCTCCACAGCATCCTGGGTGCTCTCTAGAGGGGCTGGAGCTGCAGGCTGCGATGGTGCAGACTGCTGGGACAACAAAGCCCATCTGTGGGACCAGCCTGCCCCAGGCCTGGGGAATGGGGCTGCCATGTGGGATGGGAGCCCCATCCTTCCCCAAACACTCCAGCCAACACCTCGGGAGCATCCCCAGAGCACAACTGCCCCAGCAGCCCAGCCCTCCAAGGCTACCATCCTGCTGCACCCAGCACATCTCAGCAGAGGGAAACTGAGGCAGGCAGAGCCCTCCAGCTCCCCCAAAGGTGGGCCAGCTCCTGCCCTGCTGCTCCCTTCCCCCTTCCCGGCCATCGTGCCAGCAGGAAGCGGGGTGGGAGCGGCAGGAGCAGGGTTTCCCTGCGCTTTGTTCTACCCCGGCCTGGGCGCGCACGGCCCCACACGTGACATCCTGCTCATTCTTTGCTCCCCCAATAATTTCCTCTGCGGGTTCAGCACATGGAGGTGCCCTCTGAAATGCCTCACGCCTCTCCCAGCCCAGCCAGCCTCGCGGGGGGACACTGGGAGCCATTCCCACACAGGCTCCCAGCTGCTGGCGTTTCGGGAGCCACCTTCCCTGGACACGGCTCCAGCCGCACACCGGGCAGGGGGAGGCAGCCCGGGATGCACAGGCCAGGCTGCTCCACGAGTTTTCGTTTTGAATCAGACCTTTATGCTCAGTCCTGGGGGATTTCAGGCCCAGACTGTTTGCACAGTCAGGCGGCCGACAGCCAGAGAGCCTGGGGAGCTCCAGCCCCGGTGCTTGGGATTATTTTCTTTGAAGAGTTACAGGGAATTTCAGACAATGAAGTGAGACAGAAGGGGCAAATTAAATCCTGTTTCCTGCAAGCACTGGGAAACTGTGCTGTCTTCCCCCAGCCCAGACAAACGCAGACAGTAGAGGATGACTCTGCTCCTGCCTGCAGAGCAAGCCCCAGCCTCGGGAGCAGCCCTCCTGGAAGGGCCTGGCTCCAAAGCCCAGTTTCAGGCAGCTGGGTCAGGTTAACATCTGGCAAGGGCACGGCCCAGACCCCCACACTGCAATCCCCCCTTCCCCAAAGTCCGGCGCTCAGAGCAGCAGGGAGTCACTGAAACACATCCGTGTGAGTCAGGCCAGGGGCAGGGATGTTCCCTCACCCTCTGCCCACCAGTCTCCCTGTGGATGAGCCAAGGGCTGGGAGGAATCTATTTTGATATGCCAAGAGCACCAAGGAGACGTAGTGGCTCCCTGGCCTGCAGCACAAAAGCAGGACCCACCTCTGTGCGGTCTCAGTGACTGCTCAGGTTTTCCACCCTCTGCCACAAAGGGATCTCTGGCTTTTAAAGCCCAGAACAACCTAATTAGAAACAGAAACTTTTGGTAAAATCCCAGGACTCCCAGAGCTCCGGAGTAAACAAAACCTGTGTTTGTTAAAACACAGCAGCCTCTGGATGAGTAACGGGGACCCAGACCTGCCCCGTCCTCCCCCACAGGCAAGATGCCCCGGATAAAACTGATGTCACATCCTTCATTTTGCACAGGAATCCTCACCCAGAAGGTCAGACTGAGGCAAAGCAGCCTCAGGAAAGCACCTTCTACGCTGGATTTTTTGGCCTGGGATCAAATCTGATGCAAGATGAGACTAAGAAAACTTGTTTCTCTCTTTGGGAGGGCGGGGGGGGATGAAAAAAGAAAAAAAAAAGAATTGGCCTGAAGTTTGGCAGAAGAAATTCCAAAGCAAGCTGTGGTCTTAAAGCAAATAAGCACTGCCCTGCAGTGTTTGCAAGGCCAGTGCTCTGAGCCAGGATCCTGGAAGGAAAACACTGCAGGCAAGTGGTTCAGCACTCCCCAAAACAGACCCTCAGAAACACTGCAACTGCCACAAAGGGGGCAAACCCATACCCCTCTGAAACCCAAAGAGGGTGTTTTTGTTAAAATACTGGTTTTTTTTTTTTTCCATCTGGTTTTGAGCAGGTCAGGGCTGCTCCAGTCACATTTACAAGCTTTTCCCTGCAGACATGAAGGTGAGAAAAAGGAATGGAGGGGGTTGTTGGTTGGTTTGCTTTTTAAAAGAAGAAAAGCTGCAATTCTAGTGCTATCCCTTGTCTCAGAATGAGGGACTTGGACCAAAATATCATGGCTTGGGAAGCTCCTGCCCACATTTGCAAGTATAAAATGCTGAAAAGTTGTATTTTTAAAAATTTTCTTTCCTGTAGAGTGAAACCTCGAGGCTGCCGAGCAGGGACTTGTACATACCATCTGGGGCACATTGTTCTTGGCCCTTTGTACACACACCATGTTCCTGCCTGAAAGAGGTTACAGCTAAATGGGGCAAGACAAGAGAGGGGAAGGAGAAGAGGAAAAAATAGCGGCCCAGAGCAGAGAAGTGGCTGGTGAAGGTCAGGGAGCAGGTCCGTGTTGCTCCTCAGAACACAGCCCAGGTGTCCTGCAGCAGCCCTGGGTGGGTCACTGATGTTCCCTGTCACAGAGCCCTGACCATATGAGTCCTGATCCCCACAAACCTTTGGGATGGCTCCTTGGAGCTGGTTTCCCCCTGTAGTCTGTGCTTTGCAAGGAGGGAAACACAGCTGCATCCAGATGAAAGAGAAAGGAAAAGCTTCTTGAGAGCACAAAAGAGAAAAGCCCTTGACACTCTGCAGCTCCAAGTACAGATCACTGCCAATTAAAGGCTAAAAATAATCACAAACACCCCAATGTCCCAAAGGATGACCCTTCAGCTGGCTCCCAATGCAAATATCCAGACCAAAAAGCAAACAGTGGCCTTACACAGCTGAAACCAAATCCCAGTAAATTTTAAAAGTTGAAGAGGCTGATGAAGTCTGAGTTTCCAGGGGAGATCAAGTCTTAAAACAAAGCAAAGTGTTAAAACATCTTCAGAGCAAAGCTGCAGACAGTCCCAGATGATGCCTGCAGGCAGCTGTAGTTAAATAGCTCATACCTGTGCTCCAGGCAGCAGTGCCAGCAGCCAGCCCTGCTCCTGATGGAACAGGGAAAGCTGTGTCACAGCACAGGGCTTTCCCAAAATGTGGGCTCGTGGAAAGCCTCACCAGGCTTCCCATGGGAGCCCTGCAATGGTACAGTCAAGCCAGCTGCCAGTGCACGTGGTCATGTCAAGCTTGTCATCCACCAACATCCCCAAGCAGGGCTGCTCTCCATCCATTTTCATCCAGCCTGTTTGTGTTTGGGACTGCCCTGACGCATGTGTAGGATTTTGCCCTTGGTCTTGTTGAGCAGCACAAGATTCTCATGATTCCAGCTCTCCAGCCAGTCCAGGTCCCTGTGGATGCCCCAACCCCTCCCTCCAGTGTGTGACCACACCACACAGCTCGGTGCTGTCAGCAAATTTGCTGAGGGTGCCCTCGATCCCACTGTCACTGTCACCAGCAGAGATATCTGCTCCAGAAATTCCCTTAAACACCAGGCAGTCCTGGAAGCAGCCACTTTCCCAGCAGTTTCTGCTGACTGCAACCACAAGGACATCATCCTGACCCAGCGGGCCGGACTCGTCAGCGATGGCGCCCAGGCCTCTTCCCGATTCCAACGCTTTTCCAGCTCCCTGTGAGGCAGGAGCCAGCACAGCTCTGTTTACTCCGTTTCCTCCTTTGTACGTTGGTGTTGGTGTCAGCACAACAGGAAGCTCTTGTTAAATAGTTTGTTACTTAACTGCTGATGCAGAGCCACCGGGGAACCCGGGTGGGATGCGCTGCGGGAGCGGGGGAGCCTCGCAGACCAAGTTCAGGGATTTGAGAGCTCTTGGCTCTGCCACCACCTCCCTGGTGACTTGGGCATGTACTGACTGAGTTCCTGGCCCTTCACATCCCTTTCAACTCCCCTGCATCGGCCTCATCCTTTAGAGGTCCCTGGAGGGATGTTTGGCTCCTTCTCGGCTTTTGAACAGTGCTGAGAGCTCAGCAACCTTCCCCCTCTCCTCCTTCAGAGACAAGAACCCAGTGACTGACTGAAGGAACTCCCCCAGCAGAGAGGAACAGCATCCTGGGAAACCCACCCACTGGACCTGCCCTGCTGCTGCCCCCACACAGGGTCAGGGACCCCCTGGCAGGGAGTACCCACCAGTGACAAACCTACTGTTTGGACCCCCAGGTCAGGCCCACCAGCCTGCTGGTCACAAAGGGCAGCCCAAGGCCCACCTCCCCAGCCACTTCCTCACAAGCTGCTGCATCCCTCATGCCTCAGACACGGACACAGCTCATCTGTACAGTGGCACCAGGCTGAGTCACTGGTGACACCACAGACACAGTCCTGTCACCATGGTCACTGCTCGGGAGGGTTTGAAGCACAGTTTCCCCGACTCAGAGCAGTGCTGGCTGGTTTACCCCCTCAGCAGGGTTTCTGGGCCCCACAATATTTACAACTAACAAATCTGCTTGGGCAGTCTGTCCAAAATGCGCTTTCCCCCCCCCCCATACAAATTGTTTCTTGAAAACAAGAAAAGAATAAAGCCAAAGATTATGTTTCTACCACAATTTCTTCTAGTGCTCAGAGGGAAAAAAAAACAAATCCAGAAACAACCAACCCACAAACTCCCTAAACTGTAGCAGTAAAGCTTTTAATCCAACATGATACCAGCATCCTTGTTCCAAACCTCCCCTCCCTTCCCAGTTTCCCAGCTCTCTGCTGAGAGCACAGCCAAGGAGGGGAGAGGACTCCACCTGCCCCCAGAGCAGGGGCACAGGGCACTCCTGGCACCTCCAGCCTGGCAGTGCCCTCCTGTCTGTGCCCTCGCCCTCCCTGCAGGGACAGACACAGCTAACACTGCCCTCAGCACCGCAATTAAAAACACAAATCCACCACCAGAGCAAACAGCCAGACACACCGTCACCTCCAGCTACACAGTTAACACAGAACAAACAGAAATGGCTTTAGCAAACGAGGCAGGAACGTGCTGAGCCTCTGTCAGACACTAAAGCTTTTACCACAGGCAGTAGCTGCACTGCTCCCAGCCCCACCACCTCAGAGTCACACCCAGGTATCCATCCCTGGCTCTCAGCCATGTCCCAAAAAAATCCAAGTTACAAAACCACCAGGATTTAAAAAAAATAATAAAAAAAAAAATACAGATCATTAACAAAACAATAAAGCATTTGGTTTCTTCCCAGAGTTAAGCTGTGCTGTGAAGAAGATGGATTTTTCTTCCTGGCTTCCTCTTCCAGCTCTCATGCCCATTAAACTTTTCTCTAAATTAGAAGTGTTCTCTGGCTATTCCCTTCCCCAGCAGATTTTTTAGATGCTGTGAACTCTGGTCAGCTCTTAACCTACAACAAACGAAGCTCCAAAGTTATTTTCTCCCAGCCTCTGAACCCAAATATGGATTTTAATGGATTACTAAGAATTTTCAATGATTTTTTTAAAGGTCTGTGCCACATCATCCACCCTGTAACGATGAGACGAGCAGAATTTCACCATGGCAGCAGGGAAATGCTCCTGCTGAAGGGCAGTCCTGCTTCCCACCTCAGGGGTCTCACCCACACCCACACCACCTCACAGCACAAACCCAGTAACGACTGGCACGTGGTTTCACTGAGAACTGTAAAGGGCACCAATTAAAAACCATCAACCTGCTTTAAATGCAAAATCTCAGCCATCCCTCAAAGTCCAGCAGTGTTTGTGGTGGGGCTTGAGCACCCCACAGTCGTGCTGGGTGAGCTGGGTGTGCTCCCAAACCCAGCACCCCCCTGATCTAAGGGCCCCCAAAAGGGAGTGGAAGCAAAGCTGAAACTGTTCTCTAAATACAATGAAACTAAATAAGAAGTAAAAAAATGAGGGCTAACCACCAGTTTTCAGTCTGGAACCAGAAGGCACCACTGAAGAGCTGGTAGGAGCTCACATGATGGTATGAATTCCCTAGGCTGGTGGGATTTTAAACCAAATAATTTCCTCCTTTTGAGGTGAGCCTGGAAAGGCCATAGAAACCACATGCCAGAACACCCCTGGACCAGCAGCTGGAGAACTTCCCCCTGAAGTCTCAGCACTCACACCACAGCTCAGGGTGGGTGAGGAGAATCCCTGCCCAGGGGTGTGTGTGTGCACAGCATCAACTTCCCAGCAGCAGCTCATGAGGAATTATTCTGCATCCAAAAACACCTAAGGAGGAACCAGGCCACCCTTTAATCAACAGGAATGGGACCACTGAATGCATGTTTACTCCTGGCTCATATGAGCAGAAATGGAATCAATGTGCTCTGGACAGTCCAAATTCAGAACAACCAGGATCCTCAACATCCAAACCCAGACCAACCCAGATCCTCATGTTTTTGAACACAAACCAGCCTGCAAATCAACAGGCAAAATCTCCTAAATCTCTTGGTAAAAGCAGCCACAAAGAAAACCTCATGAAGCATCTTCCACTCCTGCGAGCTGCCAGTTTATTCCCAGCCCACTGCGGAATTTCACTCTTTTTCTTGCATCCCCATCCAAGGCAGTTACACCTGAATGGAAAATATTAACTGTTCTCTACCAAGGAGCTGGAAATACCAAGATGGAAATTTCAGCAGCAGCACAGGAACCAAGCAAAAAGCTGAAAATACTTCTCTAGGAAAAATAATAATAGTAAATACACACATTCTAAAATAAGACCAGATCTGAAAACTAGACTGGAAATAACAAACCCACCCCAAGCCAGACAAACCCATCCATGAAGCAAGTGTCTAAGGGAGTAAATTTGCCTTTTTTGGGCTCATCAGCTGCAAACTTGAACTTCCAGCTACAGAATTCATAAGCAGGAAACACACTGAAGCTCCACCAGAGATGAACTGAAGGGAAGCAGCATTTTGGTTGACCTTACAGACCCCAAAAGGGGTCTGTGTTTTGAGTTATGTCTTTTCTGACACATAACTGTGCCAATGAAGCCCCAGGGCAGCCACCTCCCAGTTCTCAAGCCGTGTCCATCTTGGGAGCCATTCCCATGGTCCCCGTGCCAGATCCACACCTCATGGAAACAGCAGCAACACCAAATAGTGGGAATGCAAAGCCCCTGGTTGCAGGAGGGAGTCAGGGAGCAATTAATGCCTGATTCCCCCTTCCCATCCAGCCATGCCATCACACCTCTGGGATGTCACCAGTATCTCTCGCTGCAGTATCCCTTCTCCACGACCAGCAACAGCTGTTTTAGGGGGCTGCTGGGCCAGGAGAGGTTCTGGCACACAACTGGAAGATGGCAAGACAAGCAAATGACCCAAGTCCATCTCCAGCCCCGCTGCTCGTGCCAGTGTCACTCTGGTGTCCCAGTTTCTGTCTGGGGAACCGTAACTTGCTGTGCTCTTACCGTCAGAGGAAGGGCACAGGTTACAGACAGGTAACCAGAGCAAGAAACCTCCTCCCCAACAGTTCTGCAGAATCTGTCACATCTCGAAAGTTCAGCGCAGAAAAAGCCAACTGGGATGTCGAAGTGGTTTCGGTTTTACTAACACGGGGTTAGCAGCACTGGAGGAAAGGAAGTTCATTACGGACAAAGCCGAGCCTCTGGCTGGGAGACCTTAAAAGGACACACAGCAGAGTCCAGCTCCCAGTTCTCCGTCCCTTCCCATCTGCTCCAGCATTTCCGTGGGACACAGGCAGGCACCAGCCAAGACGTGTCGTTGCCTTTCAAGCCCCTGCTCGTCACGGCAGGGACTGGATTCAATCAGGCATTTCATGCTCAGGCACTGCCTCGACCGAGGGGTTTCGGCCGCCGTCAGCCCCTCGCATGTGCTGGGTCTGGAGGCTCTGCCAGAGGGTTTTCCATTTAAACAAGACAATACATCCCCAAGCTCCAGAGAGACATTGGATACTAATTAAATCCATGCTGCTGCTGGAAGGCTGAGCTGCAAAGGAACCAGCTGCCTTCCGAAAGTCCACAGCAGTTGGCCAGCAAAAAGCTGTTTACCAGGCCCATGCCTCCCACTTCTCCTGCTCCCCCATCCACACATTTACCAAGGTAACAGCACAACCTGCCTTTTTCCAACCAGTCCCATCCTGCCCAGTTCTTGCACGGATTTCCTTGGCACAGACATGCTCATCTTCTGGGGGAGCCTGCAAAGGTTTCCTTCCTAGTCAAGACCCCTGTTTAATCCACTCATACCCAGGGCCATAAAGTCCAAGACTCAGCTGCACAGCCAACAAAGAACCTGAGAAGTTTTGGAGCAGAACATCCACCCAGATCTGGCTGACACCCTGGGAAAGGGCAAGTCCCTAATGCTCACCTCCTGCAAAACCTGGGGTTTGCTTTCACACCTGGTGACTCCCCATAAAACAGGCTCTGTCTGCAAGCAGGTATCCAGAGGATTGTCTGTATCCCAAATCACTGAGTCACATCTGTGCCCTGGGAAACAGAGAAGCCTGAGCAGAGTCCCTGCTCACACAGCTACAGAGCCAGAGCCTTCAGGGCAGACAGCCCTACCCTGTACTTCAACCTCTGCCATGGGACACTGATCCTTTTAATCATTTTTGCTTCAGCTCTGGGGAAAACCACCTTGACAACTAAGCCACCATTTACTGCCTTGGAGGGCAAAGACAGGTCCAGATGTGCTCCAAGCATCTGCCTGGCCTGCAGGACCATGTGGATCCAGCCAAAGGGCAGCTGGCTGGCAAAAGCTGAGCAGTGCCCATAGATGAGGAATGGGAACTGCATCAGCACATCTGGAACAGGCATGGCTGGGCCCTTTGACTCCTTCCCCCAGCACCACACAAGTTCTGAGAGCAGGTTTAACTTTAAGTAACTAGGTGGTTCACATGGCAGTGGTGAGACCTCCCCTGCAAAGCCTTTCTGTGGAAGGGATGATCCTATATGTGCTGCAAACACACAAACGCACTGTAATCCTGATCACTGCCTGGTTGTGATGGTCCCTGTGCCAGGCCACGCTCCAGGAAAGCATGGAAAGCACAGCAGGAAAGCACAGCATTCAGATGTCAGGTGTCTCAGCAGGCAAGGTCCCCTTCCACCTCCCTCCCTCCCCAGATCTCACAGCCAGCTTCACAGTCCCCAGCCAGTGGTGAGAAAAAGGCTCCTAGACAAACAGATAATTTTCACCCAGCAGCTGGAACAACCACTTCCATTTCACATCTCCCATCCGAGGCTGGAACATCCCCTGTGCTGCTGCAGCCTGAAATAAGGCTATGACCATCTCTACCAGCACGCTGCTGCACCCTGTCCCTGAATACCCCCATGCCCTCAAAAGCCAACACTTTCCATAAAAACAAGATGAAGTGCTGCTTGCCTTTCCCTTGATAAGGGATCTTAATGCACTTCCAGGAGCACACACGGGAATGGATGTGGAAGAGCAACACACAGCTGGCACTGCTGACACACCTCACAGGGCAGGGCAGCAGCTGATTATGGCAAGAGACTGTTTCCCAACCCACTGTGATGGGCTTATTTCCCAGCCTGGCATCCAGGCTGGCCTGCACTGCTTGTTGTTAAATTTCAGGGCCTTTCCTCCCTCCCCTGAATTTGCAGTTGTGCACAAGAGCACAGCTGTATTGAAACACTAGCACACAGTGAGAGGGTTGGACGAGCAAACTCCCAGAGACCTCTGAATCCCAGTCCATGCAACCAGTTCTTCCCACCAAAGCAGGGAAATGGGAAGGTGTCCAGCCACCACCACAGGGCCAGTCCATCACAAAGCCTCATCACACACAGTGCTGTGCATGGTGCCATCACTTCTCTACACTGCACTGAAGGCAGAGCAGGCTCCACAGTCCTGGGTCTACAGGCCACTGAGAAAGACCTACAGCAAACAACTCCAGTTTGTGCAACCACATGCCCCTGAGGGGAGAAAATGAGGCAGGATATGACAGCAGCCGTCCTCACAATGGGAAACCCCCACGTGACCAAGGAGGGGCTGCAATGCCACCTTCACCCCTTGTCACAAGCCACAGAGTGACCTCGAGCCTGTGGCAGCCCTGGACCCTCAGCCACCAGCAGAGTGGGTGACACAGCAGCTCCCTGCTGAGCTTTATCAATTCCTTTATCAATTCCCACGGGTGGGAAGGGCAAGAGCAGCCCTCAACCAGACAGTGAGGAAGGAACACCCCTGCAGCCCCCAACACCCTGAGTGATGGCCTGCTCTGTCCAGCAGGGCTTCCTGGAGCAGCTCTGCCCTCCCACTGCCTCCCATCCAGGCCCTCTCCTGCAGGAGCCACTGTGCTGGTGTGAGCATCACTGGAGGGGGACACTGCCCACGGGATGACCCATGATGCCCACGGGATGATCCAAGCCACCCACGGGATGATCCAAACCTCCTCTCAGCAGGATGAGGCTGCAGAGGGAGCCCAGGAGGAGGCATTTTAGTGCTCATGAGTCAGAGGGTCTGAGCACACGGTGGAGCGAGATGTCCCCCCACGTGGGAGAGCTCCTTGTGGGAGAGCTCCTGCTTCTTGTGGGAGGGCTCCTCACAGATCTGCTGCCAGAGCATGATCCATAGCATTTCCCACGGACCAGGAGCAGCAACAGGGAGCAGAGGACACAGGAAGACAGAGCCACCCAGGCAGTGCTGTCAAATGGTGGGAGAGATGCAAGAACAGAGGAAGAACATGACCCTTTCGAGGGTGTCCTCAGAGATCACAGCCTTGAATCCCACATGAGCTTCCTTCCAGCATTGCAAGGGATCAGCTGCAGGTAGGTTGAGGGGCTCAGCATTTGTTCCTAAGTAAAAGTAACATTTCCCACCCCCTTTCCTCTAACAGATGAAATTCTTGGATGCGTGTGCCTCCTTTCCCTTCCTCCCTCAAGCCCAAGCTGTCTGAAAACCTTTCATCCACCAGAAAGACATTTCCTCCCTGCGGAGGAACTTGACTGGACACCAGTACAGGCAAGCCTGGCACTCTCCTCCCTACAGAGTGGTGCAACACAGTGACACACTCAGGACTTTTTCCTCTCCACAGCCTTTGGACAGGCTCCTAAATAATCTCAGGAGCAGGAGACCGAGAACAGACTGCTGCCCTCAGACACTCACACTAAGGGTCTCCCCAGAACACAGATGGATGAACAACCCAGAGCACCCCTGCTCATTCCCAACTTCCAAGGAGCACATCTAAGTGCAGCATTAGCCATCTTACCTTCCTGATGTCCCCAGTCACAGGCTCCAAGGGCTTTCTACACAGCTGATCCAAAGGACCAAAGCCCCCTCGTCCTTACACACCTCTTTGCAGCAGCTGGCTCAGAGTATGTCACCAAAGAAGTGTCATTACAGAAGAGGGAACTGAGGCACATCATTGCCACACGTCAGCCAGAAAGCACTGGCAGAGGAGGGAGAAGAGTCCAGTCCCCAGAGGCTGCTGTGCCCTCTAAGGTCACCTGCACAGAAGGTGGCCCTGCCCACAGGTAGGCTCTCTGGGCAGGGCAGTAACCCAGCACAGCCCCAGGAGTGGGTCAGAGGCCAGATTGGTTTCAGATTTGTTTCCTGGTTCACATTTCCAGGAGGTGGATGGAGCAGATGTCTGCAAGATAGTGTGCTCCTCCTCCTCCTCAACAGTGCCACCCTGGGCAGCCACCAACCCTTGAGAGTCAGTGCCCTCTTGTCAGGGCACACAGAGGGACACCAGCTTACATTTCTCTCCTGTTTCCTCCCCTGCTGTCACTCCAGGGCTCTCACCAGGTAGTGGCGTGGGAAAGGAGGGGCTCCCAACCCAACAACTGGGGAGGGAGACTGAGCTTTTCTGTACCATCCAGAGAACCCAGTGCAGAGCTGGGCAGACACTGGGAGCACTCCCAGGGTATCCAAAAGCTCAGCACTCCTAAGTCAGGAGAAGGGGCTGCCCATCAGTCTGGCAGCTCTGGGCAGCCCCACTGAGGAGCCAGGAATTCTGTGCAGCAAAGCAACCAGCTCCTGTCAGGAGAGCTAAAGCCCCACCTAGGAGGCTTTAAGAAACCAGAAGGCTTTTCCCTGTCATTTTCAGCAACACAGATTGGACATAAGGAGGAATTTCTTCACAGAAAGGGTTGTTAAATATTAGAAGGGGCTGCCCAGGGATATGGTGGAGTCCCCATCCCTGGAGGTGTTCAAGAAACAAATGGACATGGCACTCATTGCTCTGGGCTGGGTGATAAGGTGGTGTTGAGTCAAAGGTTGGACTCGATGGTCTCAGAGGTCTTTCCCAGCCAAAATGATTCTGAAATCACTTCTCATGCGCAATGGCTGTAACCCAGATCTGCCCAGTACCTCAAATAACAGGACTCCTTCCAAACCCTGCCTGAGGACCCAGGAGAGGGAGAGGCAGAGACAACATGCAGCACTGGAAGAATGAAAACCACAGTTCCATCTCTCAGGATTTGGGATGGGTATTGATTTCACAGGGAATGGGGGCAAGCTGAGCACTCTGGAAGGGGTTTCTAGCAAGCCACTCACACCCCAGCCACAGTTTAAAGGGGGAAACAGGACTAAACTCAGCGGGTTTGAAGCCATTCCAGCCTGGCTGCCAAAGGCCTGAGCGCTGAGACGATGAGCTATGTGTGACAGCAGGGTTCCCCCTCCTCAGCCATCTGGGGACTGTCACTCTGCAGAGATCTGCTTGGCCTCCTGTCATGTGTACCATTACCAACCCCTTTTCTGTCAGCAGGATCTGGGTTGGCACAAACACTTTTAGTAGTAGGATTTTTTTTTCCCCTTAACCCATATCCTCTTGACAGAACCAGGTTAGGAAGCAGCTGCACCAGCAGATCTGAGGTGGCCTTTTGCAAGGCAAGGCACAGGAAAAAGGGGTGCCTTGCTCCAGTTAGCTCTTCTATCACCAAACTGCAGTTAATTGCAACTTCCCCACCTCCCCTAACGTCACATGGAAGGGGAGAACACCACCAGCTCTGCTCTATCCCTTCACTGTTCCTTTACTCCAGAGCAGACCTTTTGCCCTGGAGAGCTGGAGCAGGGTGGGTAGAAGGGGTGTCATTCCCACTGGTGACAAGGCTGTTTCCATTTCTGAGCTGTCCCACATTCTCCCCTCTGCTTTCCTCCCCAGCCTGCTCAAAGCCCCACTATTTCCCTTCAAATGACTGACAAACCTTATGGATCTGGGGGGGAAGAGGACGGGGAGGGAAGGATAAGCATCCAGGGGGGCTCACAGGGAAACGTCTCCCAAAAGAGCTGTCAAACTCCTTGTGCTGAGATGCCAGAATCACCTCCCTGCTGCAGAGTCACACAGGAGCCACCTCGCTGCTGCCCCTGCTCCCAACTCTCCATCCCAGCGGGGACAGTCACCCAACAGGGACAGCATTTCAGAGCCTCGGGCAGGACCCACATCCCAGATCATGAGGAGGAAAGAGCAGCACCATGCAATTAATCTTTCCTGCAGAGTAACTGGGGCAGAGGGAAGCTCTGTGGCACGACAACATCCATCAGCTTACGGTGCAAGCGTCAGCAGCACCTTCAGGGGAGCAGCGAGCGATCCATGAGGTGTTTATCTTCCCACCCCCTCTATTACAGGGCCAAGCAGCTCAATCCATTACAGGTTTCCTTGCAACCTCTCAGAGGTATGGAAGCATCCTGATTATTTCACAGACGGGGAAGAGAAGCATCCCTGGTCTCAGAAATAAACTGAGGGGTACAAAAGGGCGATTCCCAACCAACTGGGACAAATTCCCAAGATCTGGACGAGCACCCCACTCTGTTGGCTCACACAGAGGGGTAAGTTTCACAGCAGAGGGACCAGGGACCTCCATCCCATTCCTGGTCATGGCACAAGCTGTTCAGAATCTTTTCACTCCTCCATCCCTCACATAGAGGATCAGACTCACAACTCTCTATTAAGCCCTGGAACAGCTTTGTGGATTAAGGACTCGGTCTGGTTTGTCTCCAGTCTCACCATCAGAAAGGCATGTTCCAGAGACTGTTTCTCATCTTCCCTCGTCCCCCACCTCTGTGCCTTTTGCACAGGATAAGAAAGCCAGGACTGAAACAGGAACACCACAGGACTGGCTACAGCTGAAAAGGTGGTGCTGTGAAGTGGGAAAGGAAACTTTCAAGGGGCTCACCCAAAAGACTCTCTCTCAAACAGGCAGATCCAGTGCGACCACGCTGGTTCTTCCCCTTCCCTTCCCTGCTTCTCTGGGACCTACAAAATGGCTTGATTTATAAAGTCAAAGGGATCCCCATGAAGGAACATGCAGGATACACCCCCCAGGAGGACCCATTTCATCTTGCTGCTATTAATACCTGGAACATTATTTGCATGAACAAACTGTCCTTCCTCCCTCATTTCTGGGCTCTCACTCCCCTGATTTGTCCCAGAAACGCCTGCCAACACACGTTCACCCTCCTCTAGTACACATTTCCATCCAAACCCCAAACCTTTCCTTTTTTTTTGAGTTAATTACTCATGTTTCTAGTTCACACCACCTCTTCCAGCCCCTGCAGACAGGACACAGCTCCCCTGGCTCCCTCATTCATTACACAGCCAATTTGTGGGCCCAAACCCATCAACACTCATTACAGAAAGGGGTCAAGACTTCCCACAGCTGCTCAGTGCTGTTGGGTGCCCCGAGGGGCTGCTGGCCACACTCTAGAACATGAGCCTCTCTACAGCTTTTCAAACTGGGAACACAACCAGAGGGGCCCTGGGCTGTGGTGCAGGAGCTGCCCAGGGAGATGGTGGACTCACCATCCCTGGAGGTATTTAAGAAAAGACTGGAAGTGGCACTCAGTGCTCTGGTCTGGTTCACAAGGTGGTGACCGATGTAAAGTTGGACTTGATGATCCTGGAGGTCTTTTCCACCTGAAATGATTCTGTAATTCTGCAGACTCTGCCAGAGCCTCTGGGTTGGATGGACTCACACTCAGTTACCACCACTGTCACAGAGGGTACCAGCTGCCCACAGAACACGCAAATGGGGGGAAAGTCAGTTTGCCATCGTCCTATGCAACCCCTGATCCCCTCTGAACTTCAGCATCCCACCATCCTCCAAGCTGGATGAGGCTCTGACTCGTCTTTGCTTTCCCAGCACCAAATCTCTCCCTGAGAGCCAGAGCCATGCTCCAGCTGGACTTGGCACTCCTTCACACAGCTTCAGGCTGGGCCTGAGGGCTGTCTGCAAGCCCTTTGCTACACTGGCACAAGGAAGTTCCCAGCCTTTCATAGCTGGGCCTAACTCTGCCCACAGGAGCCCTAGCAAAGCCTTCCCCTTGCAAACAGCTGCGTGCCTTTGGTTTTGCTTCAAGAGGAAACATGTTCTCTCTGTATCTAGGCATAAAATAGTCAAGCACGGCCAAAAGCATCCAATCAACAGCATGACAAGTCAGGGCAGAGGGTTACCATGGAGCTAAGGAAGCCCAGAATTCCCATTCAGACCCAGAATTCCTAACCTGCCCTGCCTGCAGAGAGGGGCTGCCTGCCCTGCCAGAGGAGCTGGGAAGAGGATGAGGCTCCTCTCCATTGCCATGTCCTCACACACCACAACCAACACATACAGCCAGCATAACCTGACACAAACTTTGACACACACCACCAGATTCCCAGCACACAGCCCCATTCAGCTGCTCTCCCAGAAACGTGGGACAGGCTCAGCACTGCCCAGCAGCAGCAAACAACCTGACAGGCTTTACCAGAGGATGGTGTTCAGGGCACGCTGAGGGATGGGTCACACAAAGGTGAGACAGGACAGGAGAAGCCACAAGCACCTCATCAAGCAGGTCCAGGGAATGGGAAATCCTGCCATTAGCAGGATCCACTGCAGAGGATTTCACAGCTAATGAAACCCTCACCACCACAGACCACAGCGAAAGCAAAAGCAGCGGAGCGTTTCTTTTCCGATAAGCTGCTTTTATCGGGAAGTTCAGCCCTGCTGCCCACACCAGCCCCAGCTGGAGAGCAGCTCCAACCCTATGCCTTTAAATCCCCTTGGCAGCGCAGCCCTGGGGCTGTGGGAGCAGACACACCCTGCGCTCCAGTGCCGGAGCACACAAACATTTCCTCCCGGCAGCTCCTGCACCGCGGCTCAGCCAGAGCCACCTCAGTACCTGCCAGGGCCGTGCCAGAGGGAACACAGGCTGTTCCACATGGACCTGGACCTACAGAGACTTCAACTCACTTCCTGAATCCCTCTGCTTCCCTGCCAGCAGTGGACATTCTTCCCTCAAACTTCTTCCTTAAGGCAAATATTTGGAGTCTAACAGGCATTCCTCATGGCAGGCACAAGTTAAATATTGGCCCTAAAACAACAGCCAGTGCCTTTCAATGATTCTGGCTGGAGAAGCACAGCTCTGGACTTTGATTTCTGACTCTGAACACGAATAGGAGCAAAGCACTGAGCGTTACACTCTTCTCCCAGGAGAAGTCAGATTCGAGGCTCTGCAAGTCCCCTGCCAGGACCACAACCAGCAGTGGGAACTGTCCCCTGCTCGTGCTTTCTCACACCTCGGGTGTCTGCTGTCACCGAGCCAAGCTGCTGCAGAGCATCCTCTGCGCCATGCACAGGATTAGTCTGAGTCTGGTTTCCAGGTCTGTCATTATACATCCTCAGAGAGACACCAGAGGAGACCTGCTGGGAACCCTGGGTGCCATCCAGGGCATTTGTACACCTTGTCCTCCCCGCCTCTGGCTGCACCACCACCATTCCCAAAGGCACCCACCTCTCCACCCAGCCATGCCCAGCAAACAGATCTGTTCAACGCAGAAGGTGCTCCAGGCTCCAGAAGCTCTGCAGGCAGCCCAGCTCCCACAGGACGTGCTGGCTGGTGTAAGAAAACATCCCAGCAAGGTAGGGACCCAGGCAGTCAGAGAGATGTCAGCACAATCAAAGGAGAGAGAAGGGTGAGGAGGGAAAATCACGCAGTGAGGTCAGTACACTTGAAGCATGGTAGCACCTGGGCTTGGGGATGCCGTGGGCATTTTCCATATGGATCAGGGAAGCAGAGCTGATGTCGTGACGCTGCTGCCAAAGCCCTGCAGAGCCTGGGCTCGCCTCACCCCGGAGCAGCCCCGCCATGCCCCATCACGGCTGCTCCCAGCCTGAGCAGGGGGGCTGTTCTCTCACTCCCCACTGAAGGCAAGCCCAAAGGAGCTCCTGCCAAAACCACCCAAAAACCAGTTTGCTCTGACACAAGGGGTCTGCCCACAGCAGTTACACATTGCAGCAGGACACAGGTATGCCCCAACAGCACACTGCACACTAACTCACACTCACAGGGCTTGTTCTCTACCCAGCCAAATTCAGCATGGGCTATGTTAAATGAGCTTCCCTTTCACCCTCCTCAACAGGATGCCCAGTAGGCAACACTTTGCTGGGCTCTCCCTGCTCTGAGCCTGGGAGGCAGGAGAGGGACTGAGCAGTGGAGAGCTGTTCCCTGGCAACATCCCCTGCTGCCACCTGAGATGGAGACCTGACGGTCTGCTGTGCTGGAATTCCACTCTCGGCTTCCTTCCCGAGGCACCTACCACAGCACTTCACGCTGGGCAGTCTGCTGGGGGCTCTGACAACCTCTTAGTGAGACCCCTCAATGGGGCAGACACCCCTATGAACACAGCATGGGTTTAAAATCAGCTACAAGTTACACTGGAGGAAATGTTAAAGCTCTGAGCGCTTCCCATTCCCTCCCCAGCCACCGAAGCCCATGGAGTGACAAGCCCCAGCAAGTTTGTGCAGGAATTCCCAAGGCTCAAGGCAGAGACTGGTCTGTACCTGTCAGCACCAACACCTCTGGTGCCTCATCCTGTGGCACGCTGACCCCCCACCCCAGAGCCGAGGGCTGCTCTGGCTGCCAGCACACGGGCTGTGCCTCTGCTCCCAGAGCCTGCCCCGAGTCCTCTCCTTAATATTCCCTGGACTTGGGGATAAATAAAAGCTAGAGTTTGGCTCAAAGCAGCATCGCCTTTGGGATGAAAGGGATCTGCACAGCTGTGGGTGGGGGGATTCCAGGAGAGCCTCGGCCTGCCCCTCGCCCACACGCACAGCACAGAAGGTGCTGGAAAGCACCATCCTCTCCCCGCATCAAACCGGGGAAACCAGGCACAGTAGGAACTTCATCACTGCCAACACTCCCTGCTAAAAAAAGGAAAAGAGAAAGGGATTCTTGCTTTGTTGTCTGTACCTCGGTGCTACCTCAAAAGCAGAGAGATTTTTTTACCTGAAAACACTGGGCACTGACAGAGTCTGTAAGAATGGAGCTTCTGTAGCACAATCCCAGCTCTGTTCTGGTTTAAACTGAATTTCCACTGACCTTTCCAAGCCCATCATTCAACCCCCACACCCAGGGAGCAGCCCCTCTTAGCAAGACTTTCCAGCCCCCAGCCTGGGGAGGGGAATGAACCCCCAGAGATGTGGCTGTGCTCTCAGGGAACCCCCAAGTCCCTCCCAGCCACGCCTGCTGCTCAGGGATGCTCATCTGCAAGGCTGCAAACCTCTTCCAAAGGAAAGCTTCACAAAACCCAAGTTCAAGACAAACCTTAACCCCTGTTTATTAACTTAAGAACACCCCTCTCAGGCTGACAAAGCCCGCGCATCACCTGCCAACTGTCTCATTCACCACTGGGAAAGCAAAGGCTGGGCCTGCCTCATTAAAAAACATTACATAACATTAAATAACAAAGGGCTACAGGACATTCTTTGCTTGGTGGACACTAAAAATGAATGACTCAAAAATTAAAGCTGCTTTCCTCCAGACTCTCAGTGTCTCCAGCACTCTGGGAGCCCAACGAGCACCTTATTTCCACGGCAACAGTGCCTTGGCTCATCCCAAATCCTGCTCTCACATCCAATTTATTGCCACCCCTGCCCTGCAGACACTAAACAAGACACAGCACTTCCCAGCTCTCTCTCAGAGCACTATCTCCTCCAGACAGCAGTGGATGTGTTTCTGCTTCCTCACAGAAACAGGGGAGGAAGGCAGGACCTCAGCCTGTGGCACAGGGAACCCTTCCCCAGCCTGAGGTGAGATCTGCTGGACAGGTTTCCCTCATGGCACCACCTCAGCTCAAGTCTTTAGCAGGTGAGACTGTGAGAGGACTTGGTTTCACTGACACTTGGTTTCAAGACACCAAGACCTGCATTTCCTACAAGTGAGGATGTTTTTGCTGTGACATTTCAAGCCCTGGGACCCTGACAGAGTAGGGAAGGCCCATGTCAGCAGGGCACTGCTTGGAAATGCCACTGCCACCAACCTCCCAGCGGGATACAGACTCCATAAGCACTGGGACACCTCCCTGGACACATGGCAAACTCCCCTCCATCCTATTTGGAACCAAAGAAACCAATTTAAAGCCTTGTAGAACTAATTGAACTCCCTTACTCCAAACTCTCCCTTTTTTTGGGCTGTGGAGAAAACCATGGACTTCTTGCTCCACGTAGCATTTTAAAACACCCTGTTTCAGCTTACCTGGAGAGCCATTTCCTAAACCACACAGCTCAGCTGTCACGCTCTGAGCACAGTGAGAGGAAGGCAGAGAGACATCCTGTGGGTTTACACCCACTGCACCATCCCCCCTCCTGTCACTGCCGGGCTGGGGGGTCACAGCTCTGAGCACTGCAGGTCCAGGGCAGCCCTGTGTCTCACCCCAGCACCTCACAGTGTAGGACAGACAAGGCAGGGGTGTGCTGGGACACCTCAGCTCCATGCATGGAAACACAGAACGGGCTGGGTTGGAAGGGATCTCAGAGCTCATCTCATTCCACCCCCCTCCCATGGGCAGGGACACCTTCCACTCGGCCACATTACTCCTTTGATCCAAGCTGGCTTCCAAGGATGGGGCAGCCACAGCTGCTCTGGCCAACCTGTGCCAGGGCCTCACCACCCTCACAGGGTGACAATTTTTCCCTAACACGTAATCCAAACCTATTCTCTTTCAGTTTGAAGCCATTCCCACTTGTCCTGTCATCACAGTTCCTGATGCACTCACGGCTGTTTTAAAGCCAGTTATTAGGAATAATGCAGCAATGTAACAGGCAAGGGAGGGGCTGCCCACAGGAAGGGCTGTGGGGCTACAGCCTGGGCAGGGATTTAGAACTCCCCAGGAGATGCAAGGCAGCTGATGTGAACTGGGGAGCCTGATGGGGAGCCCCAATGCTCCACACTCAGCTCCCCCAGAAGAAAGACACCTTTACACCTTCCTCACACCAACCCTGCTGCTTCTCTACAGCAACAGACCTGCCAGCAGGATGTAGAAACAGCCATTCCAGTGCAAACCCAGAACTATTCACAGGCATGCAGCTTTTCTAGCAGGAAGATAACTTGTTTGCCAGTGGGACCTGCTCCCCCTCCTTCCCCTGCCGGCTCCCAGGGTGCAGCCAAACCAAAGCAGGCTGCAGGTCACACCACGGCAGGGCCAGGAAGGAGGCTCAGGTTCACAGCTTCTCACTGCACCCACGACGAGCCACGTCTGCCCAGGCAGAGCCCAATTACAGGGCTGTGGGCAGAGCTGTTCCCACAGGCTCGGAGCAAAAAGCCGTGGCAAGCACACGAAGGAGGCTCCTGAGTTGGCACCCGAGTCTGTCCCCGCTCAGCAGCACCACGAGGGAGGAGGGTTTGACTCCTCGAACTGCAGCTGGAAGTCAGAGGAGCAGCACAGGGCAAACCAGGCCACTGTGTGCTGGTACCAAACCCCACAGTGCCCAGCCCTGCTGAGAGAGGGGAGGGTCTCCCCCCCAGCCCTGGGGGCTGCACCTCTCCTGCACAGCCCACAACAGCTCATCAGAGGCTGCTGCTCACCCGAGGCTCTCCCACCCCTCCCACTAAGCCTTCAGTGCCTGTAGAGCTGCAGTTCCTGTCTGAAAGCAGAGGTGAACACCTTCCTACCCACACTGGCTCACACAGGGACTGGAGGCCGGGCACACACCTTGATGGACCAGCCAAAGCCAAATCACAGGAGTGCTGCTCCGGCACAGCTCATCCCAGCTCCTCCGGGCTAGGAAAACCACGGAGAGAGGGGGGACTGGGAGGGGGGAGACAGCTCCAGAGCACAGCCAGGCCTGAGCCCAGTAAAGATGTTTATTGGCAGCTGCTCTCAGACGTGGTCTCTTCCAGCCCAGTGGGGCTGGAGGGGGTGGGGGGAAAAATACCGATTGTCCATGAGCACAACCCTCATGTCATTCCCATTGATCCGCTGAGTCACTCCCGTATTAACAGTTTTGACAACACCCGGAGCTGCACAGGAGCTCGGACACGGAATACAAAACAAGGGGCACCGGGAGAGCAGCACCCAGGAACCTGCTCAGCTGCCAGGGCCAACTTCCTCCTCTCAGGAGCTGCACCAGGAGCACACAGCACGCTGCAAGGGCAGGGCACACAGCTCCATCCAGCGTGCCTGGGGAAGCTGCTGGACAGAAAGTGTCCCCTGCAAACCACCATCAACTGCACCCCGGGTGTGTGGACGCAGCAGCAAAGCTGGGTGGCAGCTGCTTTTGCAAAGGAACTACACAAGTAATTTTTAAGTGACTTACAAGTGATTTATAAGGCCTCACAGATCCGTCAGCCAACGAGGAGGAGATCAAACCCCGAGGCAGAGGCATAGGAGGGCAGTCACCTCTACAATCCCCCCCGTTGGGGTTGGGGGCTCCCCAAACTTCATGCCCCCCCAGACTTGAGCACACTGGAGTCAGACCAGCCTGCACCACAGGACCACAACCCTCCCAGCGCCCCAAAGGTGCCAAGGAGCAGTAAAACACCGACCAAACAACGTTCCTATCTGCAAAGCACCAAATTAAAACAAAACCAACAAATCTTTGGCAAGTTCCTCCCAGCAGCCAAGCCTATCCCGCCACGGCGAGGGCTCCCCATGGAGGCCTCCTGCCCTAATTTGCAGCAATTCTTTGTCAGAGCACTGGCAAACACCAAAGGTTTGCTCCAATCTGTTACATAAGGCCCAATTTTTAAACCCCTGTGCCGACTGTGGGGAGGTGGGGGCACGCTGTGCATGTGGCAGCCTGACAGGTGAACTTCCACTCTGCTCACATTGCATTTCCACACCTGCAACCACTTGTTGTGCAGAAGAAAAACAAGCAGACTGGTTAAGGAGGCGACTTCCACAGGTTTTACACACCTTTCCAGCCGGGTCCTGGCTACCTGGAACTGTTTGGAAAAAGCTAACATGGCAGCTCCAAAGAGGCTTGGCAAACTTTGTTTCTTTAACTCCCAAAACACACCAAAGCACATCAAGCCCTCACGCTGCCCAGAGTGCAAAAGAAAAGGCACCTCTTCCTGACCATCCCCACAACCTGTTTGCTCCCCGAGATCCAAGGCTCGGATCGCTCCCGCCAGCCAGGGACAGGAGCCACAGGCCTGCCCGGCAGGGCTGCTCCTCCTCTGCAAAGCTCAGGAGCGGCCCAGAGCAGCTCCCTCCCGTCTGCTGGGGGCAGGAGGGGGAGGGCACTTTTCCTGTTTCTCACATTCATCCTCACCCGCTTCGCTGAGGACGAAAAAATAAATTATATATATATATATTTAAA